>JAJHSJ010000007.1:3294972-3464397 GCA_021015155.1 Magnolia officinalis
CTGTTCAGGTATATGTCATTTTCTCCATTCCTTCCGTTTTTTATTCTCTTCTTCTTCTTCTTTTTTTCTTGTTTTATCCATCTTTATCCATCTCTGTGATAATTTTAGGAGAAAAAATTTCTGGGTTTTTCTTTAATTTGTGTTTATCGACCACTCATTCAATCTCCACTTGTGATCATACGGAAATTAATGTGAAAATGGCATTCCTTGTTTTTTATTCTGTTTTTCTTCTTGGTTTTAACGTCAAGATGAATTCAGCAGTAATGTGTCCTTTTGTTCAAATCGCGTTTCACATTTGAATCTCTTTCTTTTCTTTTCTTTTTATCCTTCTCCGTGATAAGTTTAGTAGAAAATTTTCTGGGTTTTTCTTTAATTCTTGTTTTTTTATTGTTTGTTCAATCTATCAATCCACGGTTGTGATCGATAGAGAAAGTGATGTGAAAGTAGTATTCTATGGATGTGATTCTGCTTTTCTTCTTGGTTTAAACGTCCAGATGAATTCAGCTGAAAAAGGATTTGGGCTTTTGTTCAAATCATGTTCCGTGACCATTGGTTCGATTTACAGGCGCAATTAATGCAGGAGTATTCAGAAATGGTTTTGTGGGATTTGGATTCAGCTCTTGTTGTTTTCTTACTGTATACATTGTTAATTTATAGGAAGAGATTTGTTCGATTGATGTTTGTCATCATTGGTTCAATTTACAGCATTGCTTGAGGCTGAATGCATTCAGAAAGTTGCCATTGATGGGATTTGATTCTGTTTCTGTTCTTGTTTTAAGTTTATTTTACCATGTACTTGGTAAATCTAGTAGAAATAATTCTGGGTTTTTCTCCAATTGGTGTTTTTCAGTCAGCCCTTAAATTTTCGGTGGTAGATAACAGGGAAAGATATCTTAAATTTATCATTTGAGGTTTTGGTTCCGTTTTTCTTCTATGCATATGTTCCATAGAAAATAGCTCTGGGTTGCTTCTCTACTTCATGTTTAGGCACTGTTTGTTCGATTCAAGGCTGTAGCTGTCGCTGATGTTTAGGCACTGTTTTTTCTTGCTCACTATCATGTTTATATCCAACCCCTTCATAAGGTGATTCCCACTATGATGAAGGGAAACACAAATATCAGCCTGATTCAAAACCACTTTGGGCCGCAAGAAGGTTTTGATGGTGCGTGTTTGATCCCCACTTTCTTGTGCTGTGGCTGACTCAAGTCTTGGACCTGCCTCATTTTTGGGCTCTCATCCAACATGAGCTGGCAAAATTGATCGACAAAGTGGATTTCACACATATCACGGTGGACCTCATAGAGCTTTGGGTTATTGGAACTCCCTGTAATTACAGGAAATTCACATCCATATGTGGATGCACATGTCATTCAGCATGTGAATTTTCTGCCAATATACAACTAAGTGGAGGAATATGGAGGCAGGAAGGCCTTCAACCATTTAGGTTCCCCTTAAATTGCTGCCATTAGAAATGGAAGGAACTCGCTTTCTGTGCTATCAACATCTAGTCCTGATTGTGAGGTGTAGATAAGACTGCCAACAATAACATGATGAGGCTGTTTTTTTTTTTTTTTTTTTTTTTTTTTGAGAGAGAGAGAGATGAAAATGTGTTTATTAATGCCAAAGCCGGAAACAAAAACCAAAACAATGAAGAAAAAGAAAAATATACAAACCTCACCCAGTTGCCAACCCGCAAAGGCACAAGGCCAAACAACCAGAAAAAACTAAAGCCCCACCCCAGAAAACATTGCTACCCAGGCTTCAAAGATGCCCATTCAGAAACACAAGAGAGGATTCGACTAAGAATACCCAAAGCAATATGCTTCTTGTCCCGAAAGGTCCGGGCTTCTTGTTTGCGCCTAACAGGGAACTTCCTTGTTGTTGACCAAGTTTGCACGTACAGGATGCATGGCTGGTTTATCTAAGCCATTAATCCAATGGTCCCACGCATACATATTTGGTACCGACAAGAAAGCTCCTTTTTCTACCCAATCAGGGAACTCCGCCTCTAATATTATATGATAAAATTTAGTTGGTGAATGGTCTTCATCACAAGCAGAAAATGTAGCTTTAAAGTTGAGAGTTGTGTCCATTTTTCACAATAGACCTAACTACTTCTCCTTCCTCTCTGGAGTTGTAATGCCTAGGACACTGCTTTGATTATTCGATCTGCTCTACCAGAGATATATGTTTCCCTGTTCGTATTAGAGCCTGAAGAGAGATATTTCCTTTTCCGATTCCCAACATTTCCTTTTCCGATTCCCAACCCTCATATCTTCCTTATGTCCGACCCAGCAGCTCGGATACTGACCTCCAACTTTGAGTCATTGGTTCAAATCCAATAGTAGGTGGAACTTATGATGGGGACATCACACGCACACGCACGTCGCCCCCCCTATGCACGTACTCAAGGAGGAGGGCCCCACCGTCGATCTGGCTCGATGACGACGTCCAGGGAGGGTCTCCTAGTTAGAAGACTGAGTTTTGGTTCGTTGGAGTGAGCCCGATAGTCAAGTAAAGCCCATCATGGGTTCTCATGATCGTGGCCCACTAGTCCAATTAATTTCATATTTTAGCTTTTGCTTGTTATTGTTATTTAGAATATCATGAACAATTTAGATTATTTTGATTAGTTATTATTTTTAATTACTTCATCGCCAAGTAATAGGTTGCGCACATGACGCGAGTTTTGGGGTATAGGGTTTTCTTATAAATAATCACCCCTTGTAGTTCTTTTTCTCATGGAATATTAATAAAAATTCCTATGTTTTTCTACTCCTAGAGTTCTTGAGTTGTGGAAATCCAATTGGGTGTGAAGTTCTCCCTTCATCGAAGGGCTAACTACCTGATGTGAAGCCACATCTATCCCGATCCGCCCCTGTCTTCTATCATCCATTCTTCTCATCTTATACAACCATCATCGCTTCGAATCCGTCAGCTTTTGCAGCAGTTCTTCTCCCTACAACCGATTTCCAGAATCTGGCCCTGCAGGAGGGCTACAAGTTCGGCGGAGCACCACGCACAGACCGCGCATCCGATCAACACGAAACTCGGAGGTTTTGAAGCCCTCCCCTGGCCAACCAGAGCCAATGAGGCGTTTTCCACATTCGGGGCCCCCTCGCACGTGCGTCAGGCCTGGCCCGCTGTCCGCGCACGTGGACTGTCGCCAGGTTCAGAATTTCTGCCTATTTTATCTCTCTCATACCTATTTTCCATTACCCTAACCCTAGATTGCATTATTTTCAATTTGTTTGCCCCTTTTCTATTCCTAGGGTTCTCTGAATTGAAACTGGTGAATCTCTTGGATTAAGGACTAATTACTGTGCATGTGTGGATGAGTTTTACCTCCTTTTGAGTATCGTTTGACTTATAATTTCTATTGATCCAGCCCTAACATGTGTAGGCCTAGACCCGCACAGATTCCCCTTGCTTGAATGTTTGAACTTTGTGTGGGATGTGGAAATTTTATGTGAATGTTTTTGAATTAGTTTGATCTAAGGCCTAAGATCTTGCATATCATGGTTATTTTTCATGTCCTGCATCAACTTATTAGATACCTTTACATAAGATCCATTGCACATTTCGTGCATGAAGTGATCTTTGGAAGACTGAGAAATGTCTAAACCAAGAACATGAGGCTAAAAGGATTAGGCTCTTGATGTTAAGAATTTACAAATTGCCACATAGCGGTATGTTGATCTGCATGCATCCAATGCATCTTTACTGTAAGAAACATATGCATGCATCCAGTGCATGTTTAGTGTTTCAAGGGACGTTGCCCAATGGGAGGTGCAATGTGGATGCATGGCTGCACTCTCCTGTTGTATGCAACTGGTGCAAGACTTAACCACAGTGGGGCCACCATTTTGTAGGCGTTACATCCATTTCGTCCATCAGATAGATCTCTATATGTTAGGTCCTGAGTGTAGTACAAAATCCAGATGAACAACTCAGGAGGACCACAACAAATGGAACAATGGGATGGAATGCCAACCATAAGTTTATAAATGAGGCATGTGATGCTTTATATATTCCATGCAAACACTCATCATGTGTGGGTCAAAAAGACGGTAAGCACCTGAAAAACCAATAGTATACCGAACTCTGATGGGCCAAAACACGTGCAGCTGCAGACTCTCTAGGATGCTATGTTTTTTCTGGCGTGGCCCACTCTGTGTCCTGAATAAGAGAGATTTATTGGATGGGTGGTGAAAATAAAAGGATAGACAGAGTGAATGTGACATGATCAAAATGATGGGCCCACAATGATCAGATGTTCCACCAGATGCATATAGTAGCTACTGCCCAAGACCCAAAAACAGAAGGTACACTCACTGGACATGGAGGGAATTTTACATAAAGGTGAAACTCTCTCTTTTCATGCAGTATAGATCATTTATAAAGGAGACACATGCCTATATAATTCCTCCCTTCTGGGAGTCCCCTGATTGATTTTTCTAGTTAATCAGTTCCACATCGAATTGAGAAATATTTTCATTAAATGGCTTTTATCAAGGACTAGAAAAAGAGAGAAAAAAAAAAAAAAACACCCTGATCCATAGCTCAAGTGGTAGACTGAGTGAAAGATACCTCGTTTCAACACTGAGGTCTTGGTATCAATCCCTAGTAGGGGTGGCTAACAGTGAAGTGTGAACTGACAGTGGGGTGTACTAACATGCTAACAAAAAAAAAAAAAAACCAGCTTGTAGAATCATTTCATAATCTTTCAAAATGTAATATCATCTAATTTGATGAATTTCCTGCCCACCTGACCTCTAACATTCATCTCTTTATTGGAACAGGCATATCACTCAAAACACAAGAACTATATGTTATAGTATTCATCACTCGGTATCTTGACTTATTCACAAAGTACATCTCCTTCTACAACACAGTAATGAAGCTTGTTTTCTTGGGTACTTCAATTACTATTGTGTGGTATATGAGGTATCATAAGGTTGTTCGGCAGACATATAACAAGGATGAAGATACTTTTCGGCATTTTCTTCTTATCCTCCCATGTCTTGTGCTGGCTCTCGTGATACACCGTTCTTTCACTACAACTGAGGTAATGCATGCATCTTTCGTTTTGTGACCTGTTTTCAGTTTTCAGGACTGTGGATCAAACAGTTTTAAACATCATCAAACTTGTATCCTTTTGTAGGATTCAAATTCATGACTTCTCATGCATATTTTTCTCTACATTGTAATCAAGCCTTAACTGAAATAGTACTGCATTTTGATGAATGGTGACATATAAGCACAACCAACACAAATTTCATGATTTTTAATCTGCCTTGACGTTACATGGAAAACCCCTTCTCGTCCAACTCCATGATATATGATTCTTTAATAGATTGAAATTTCTGCGATTGCACATAGACATGTGTCAATGTTGGACAATGACATGACAGATATATGAATTCTTTGATAAATTGAATATATGTAACTTGCACATCGACACGTGTGAAAATGTTGGACAAAGACACAGCGGATCCGCATGTGTCAGTCTTGAGCATCAACGACACAAATTTTGAGAAATTGGAATGCCCTCATTAGTCATTACATGGATTGGAATCGACAAAAGAACTGCTATCTTAAAAACATGTAATAGGTAATGTGTGCATAAAGATCTTTCATGTCAAATCTGGAAGTAAGTTGCCTTAGTGTTACTAGACATTAGTGGTAAGCAAGTCTGATGGAGACGGAATAAGATTCAATGAAAATCAAGATCAAAATTAGATCATTTATGTTAGCAGTTCACCTGTCGGTAGTATTTGCACCTGAATTGTAATCAAGTTAGGGCCAGGAAGCTGCATGACGTGCTTTGTAAACAGAGTTGTCGTGATAAGCAAGCAAAGGTATGCTACAGCATCCCCTCAATACGATTCGTCACAATTTGCAAATCTGGTTGTAGCGGAAAGTGTGCAAGGGTGTCCCCTTGAAGAAACATGCTGCCACAGCACCCTATTGTGGTGGAAAGTAGTAGGCTAGGGTTCTTGCACGAGAGTTGACCGTTCTAGGTAAGGAAGCAAGTCCGGATGAGGAATATTCGTTTTGCCACTTGGAATGTGAGAACTTCGTCAGGTGAGAGCGTGGAGTTGGCAGATACAATGAAAAGGAGGATTAATGTAGCATGCTTGCATGAGATGGTGGAAAGAAGTAATAGCTAAAGAGATTTGTGGTGGTTAAAAACTGTTGTATATGGGAAAGGATTCTTAGAAGCAGGCGGGTATAGTCATGGATAAAGACATGATGGATTAAATATTGAGTGAATGGGCATGAGACTCATGGCTATGAAATTGATTTTGGGTGAGGGGATAACCTTTGGTAGGACAAGAAGAGAGTATCAAAATACAGTATTAGCAATGCTCTAGTCTATAGGCTTAAAAGTGGCCAAAAAAAAAGTGGTAAAAGTCAACTTCCGTAAAAATAGTCATAGAGGTGAAGCTTTAATTAAAATCAATGGTTAAGATCCGTTATGGAGTCCAACTCTATTACAAAGGGATGTAATCTGGATTTCTTAGTTGTGTAGTCGGGTCGCTGCCTCAGCGCCCTTGGCTTTCTTCTTGTTCTTGTTGTTTTTAGTTTTTAGATTTTTTTTTTATCTTTTTTATTTATTTATTATTTTTTTTTGGGGGGGGATTTAGCCCTTAATAAAATCCGTTGCCTTTCAAAAGAAAAAAAAGATCCATTACAGCAATGTGTTCCTTTACTTCGCCTGTGTTATTCAAAATTATTGGGAGATTGATGAGGATATACCCAAATAGACTAGAATCGGGTGGATGAATTGGACATGTGTCTACAACGGTCAATGGGTTGGATTCGGACCGGGCCAAGGTCAGTCCAAGCCTGGCCCACACAGGACTTAAGTTCAAGCCCGGCCCAGGCCAGTGATGGGCCAAAATGGACGGGGTTGAGCCGAACCCTGAGTTAATAATCGGCCTAGCCCAAGCCTAAGCCAGACCCTAGCCCAAGGCAAAATCTATTTACCATCTCTCTAGAATTGGAATAGTCATCTAAGAAAATATTAATTGCTATTAATAATTATCTAGGAGAATATTAATTGCTATTGGAATTGTAATAGTCATATAGGAGAATGTTAATTACTATTAATAAGTTGTCTAATTTTATATTAGCCATTAAATATTTAAAAAAATACAGTGAAAAAATATTGGCAAAACTTTTGAATATATCCTTGGAAACCATAAACGATCTGGGTTGGGTTGGACTCGAGACAGGCTGATGGGCTTTTATACACAGCTCAAGCCCAGTCTAATTAATAAATGGGCTTCACTTTTAGGCCTGCGCCTGGCCCTCAGGCCACATATGTCACCCAAAGTTCAGCCTGAAGTGAGCCAAGCCCAAGGGCTTGACAGCAAGCCCGGCCATTGAGTCATTGACAGCCCTATATGCGTCTCTGGAGTGTTATGTGATCATCACATGCCTATGAAACTTAAGGGGAATTGTATAAAATGGCTGTTTGACCGACTATGCTATATGGAGTAGAGTGTCAGGCAGATAGAAAGCAGCATGAGCAGAGATTTGTGTGTTGTGGAGATAAAGAAGCTAAAAGCATAAAAGAATGAAAATGTCCAAAAAACCATAAATGGGCTAATCATTGTCTCTTCTGAAGAACTGGTTGTAAGAATGTAGAAATTATTGCAATTTTCATCTATGATTTGAAAAGAAAGAACCATTATGGGGGTGTCACTTGTTTCAGTAACAATATTGTGCAAGGAATGCACATTGGGTTAATGAAATTTTCCTTTGAGGAAGTTTCACGAATGACTAATTTGTGTCGGCAATTGTCATTCTCAGCAGTTTCTCGGCCCAGAATTGCTCGGGAGATTTTCAAAGTTTAACGTTTTTCTTGGGCTGTTATCAAGAAAATCTCGCCAAAAATAAAAAATATTTAAAAATAATTATTAAACTAATAAATAATTTTATATTTTATATTTATATACATATATATATAAACTCAAAATCCTTGAGATTTTTACTGTTTTTCCTGTTAATATCGCAATATTTTAGAAGCTGCCTAATAATATCATTTGGCGTATTTGCCATGATTTATCAAGAGTTTCAAAATCTAAGCGACATATGTCACACTGACCGCAAGTACTTTCAAGGCAATCTTGAGACTCATATGCCTGCTTACCCAGGACAGCTAGAAACACCCAAATGTCACCCGTCTCAAATTGCAACTCCATGAACCATGGAAATATTAGAATTTCAAATGTAACCCAGAAACAAGTTCTGGCATGGGAGTTCCTCGTTGGAATTATATTGTTCCATGAGCTTTGTAGGGCACAATAGAGAATCATGCATGCACCTTGATACTGCTAGCTCCAGCGGTAGCTTCCACCCTATTATTAAACCAAACCCATCTAGCTATATGCTCACTCGGCATAAACATCTCATCAACAAACATCCTTTTTTTTTTTTGTTTTTCTATTTGCACGTATGCGTAGATGATTATTAATCATTTTATCTCAGACATTTTCTTCATCAGATTTTATTTCACACCGTATTGTTCATTTTGCATGCGCTCCCAAATCTACACTTGCTATGCAATGATAATCAGAATTGGATATCTATTGCGACAGGTTTTGTGGACGTTTTCGCTGTATCTTGAAGCAGTTGCAATCTTACCCCAATTGGTGTTGCTACAGAGGTCAAGAAACATAGACAACTTGACTGGAAATTATGTTTTCCTGCTTGGGTATGTTTGGCACTTGTATCATGAATTAGTTTCCGTCTCAGTTATAGAAGCGGCTATGCCACTAAATTTTGGGAATCCAATTTCCAGTTGTTGTTGAGTGGCCCATTTGGGAGTTCCCTGATTTGCAGTGACACACTGGATGTGCTCTGTCCAAGTCACCAGTTTCATAGGAATCGATGACACTTAGAAAGCAGGGAAGTGGGTACCGACTCATATTACGGAACTGGCCCAACTGGTGACTCGTATCATGAATTAGTTTCCGTCTCAGTTATAGAAGCGGCTATGCCACTAAATTTTGGGAATCCAATTTCCAGTTGTTGTTGAGTGGCCCATTTGGGAGTTCCCTGATTTGCAGTGACACACTGGATGTGCTCTGTCCAAGTCACCAGTTTCATAGGAATCGATGACACTTAGAAAGCAGGGAAGTGGGTACCGACTCATGTTACGGAACTGGCCCAACTTGTGTGAAACTTCCAAAATGGGCACGGACCTTGCAGCAGTTACTCATTTTTTGACAACATAATTTGTCGGGGAGAAAAAAATAAAAATCAAAAATCAAAAATCAAAACCTGGATTCGTTGGGTGTGTATCAGAGTTCAAAAACTCATCCCGATTTCTAGGCAGGTCGGGTCAATTAAAAGACATCCGAGTCTTTACTCGACTTAAGATTTTAATAATTAATTTAAAGTATTTGGTTTCATCGAAAATTTTTAAAAGAAGAGGTGGGGAGGGGGAGAGCAAAAGAAACACAACTTAGTGTCTGGTGCACTGGTAGCAGGTTCTTTCTCAAAAGAGGTTGCTCGTTCGAATCCCTGACTGGATGAGGGTGACTCATTTGAGTCATGTGGAGTCATGTTGAGTTGCCCGAGTTTTCGAGCTGACCCGAGGAGTCTTGTCGAGTCGCGGCCAAGTCCAACTAACCAGCAAGTTTCTAAGAAACCCAGCTTGGAATCTCATCGAGTTGACTCGGCTCAGTTTTGAGTCAATTCACCGAGTATTAGTACTACTGTGCTTATGGTTTTCTTTCTTCCATCCCTTTCTTTTTTCCTTTTTTTATAGATAAAAAGATTATTATTATTATTATTATTTTATATTACAAATGTGTCAAGGCATGCCAGGTTTTGGATTACTTCATGTGCTCATCTACATCTTTTCTTCATCTCTTGTTTAAACATTTTTTAGGGCTTACCGGGCGCTGTATTTAGTTAACTGGGTTTATCGTTTCTTCGCGGAGAAGCGCCAGACCCGTTGGATACGTAAGTTCCTCTTTCCCAACAAGAAGATATCTTTATTATTGCAATGAGTTCTTTTTTTTTTTTTTTTAATGAAAAATAATAACAAATGGGTATGACGAACTCTGTTCGCAGCTTGGATATCAGGCATTATTCAGACAGCTCTATACGCCGATTTCTTCTATTACTACATAAAGAGGTAAAATGGGTTTTCATGTCTTTTATGAATTTCTTCAGTATAATTGCCAAAATTATTATTCACAGGCTGACGATGCTCGTCATTTCTCATGTGGGTTCAGCTGGAAAAACCAGGAGAAGTTCAAGCTTCCTGAGTAAAGAGGAACTTTTTTCATCAGGATTACTAACAGCGATGTGTTTTTGGCGGCAGCTGATTAAGATGGTCAGATCCTTCTGAGGTCTTGTATCTTAATCTGTTTGATCTAATTACCATGGTGATGCTGGTAATATGCTAAGGCAGTTATCTCATATTTACATTTTTTGTCTTATTACCATATGCATAGTGATTGCAAATGCATGTGCCGTTCAGTGTCGCTCATGTCTAAGGTGGTCATGGTGTCTGTGCGGTACAAAAAATAGGTATGTGTAATTTGCACTGATGTATTTGTAGGACTTGCTGAAAACTCTCCCATCACAGCTTATGGTTAATGCCTCTAAGATTAATCGAAGTTACTGGCCAGAGAACCCTGGAGTCAAGACGGTGGTGGTTGAGGCTTTCCCAGCACACTTGCGAACTTGGCTTGGGTGTGCCAGATCAGGGAGGCCCAACATGATGTGCTCTCGTATAAAAGAATGAGCCGGTCCACTCATCAGGTGGGTGGTGTGTTGGGGAAAATAGATATAACAATCCATATCCAATAGCCTGGTTGTCCCCTGACCAAATGAGCC
The DNA here is from genome assembly GCA_021015155.1 of Magnolia officinalis. NCBI lineage: Eukaryota > Viridiplantae > Streptophyta > Magnoliopsida > Magnoliales > Magnoliaceae > Magnolia > Magnolia officinalis. The sequence continues at coordinate 3,305,836 of JAJHSJ010000007.1, forward strand.
CGACCCGGCTTTGGATTGGGTTTGGGTGTGACATGCACGGCAAGTGTTTAAGCCATGGAAGCCCAGATCCGCCCAGCCTGATATTTATACTTGTTATATACCACCGCATTTGTGCTTTACTACAGAGTTAGAAGTTTTTGTCTCCATAAGCCCCAAGCCAGGATATTTTCAACCGCTTGATCTTATTAAGTTTGCAAATAATCCGTGATCAGCCTATCATTCCATGTTTAAAGAGCTCCACCATTTCCTTCTCTGCATGGACGGACCCTCAGGACTTGAAGCCACATAAACTGAAACTAAAATGAAAGAAAACACGAAATGGTACAAAATGATCAGATTGGCTAATAGATGCAGCAGGAGACATTGAAGTTGCCTCCCACCCCCCAAACCACTAGCAACAATGGGAAGTTCCTATAGGCGTAAGCAATGTGGGGTTCATTTAAGCATTCCTGGGTCAAGAAATGATTTGGATCAGGCTAATATACGTGTTTTCAGTTCATCCCAGTGGGGACAGAGATGACTTTATCAACGGTTTGGATGCCATATAAACATTGCAGTGGGCCTCAGGAAGGTTTCAATTGAAGGAATTTCCATCCCCACTATTTCTATAGTGTAGCCCACCTGACTTTTGGATCTGCCTCATTTTTTGCTCTTCCTAACATTTGCTGAGCTGGCAAAACAGATGGATAGGGTGGATTTCTCATGAACAACGTGGTGGGCCCACATTGCTTCCACCCAACAAATGGGACAATGATCAGACCGGCCCATGTACCTGATAGGATCATCTGATCAGGGAAATTTTTTTGGGCCTTGGTCAGCTGACTGGACGGGTTTTGATCAAGCAAGCATAGAGTACCTGCTTCCCTATTAGAAATGGCAAGGAAGCCTACATTTTCTCGTAATCCTTTGCTAACGTTGTGATTGACTTTTCACTCGTAGAAGCAAAAAAACATAGATACTGTGCGTGAAATGACAGACAATGCATTGGTGGGCCAGTGATTTCTGTTAAGAGTTATTGACCGTTTATTTATGAGGTGGTGAGAACATGGCTTCATCTAGACAATTGATCCGATGAGTCTTCCCTGGACGGGTGCTAACCCCTCGATCGATGGACTAAAGGTCAAGAAAATAAATAAATAAATACATCAACCGTCTAAAGATTGGACGGCTAGGAGCTTCCAAATCCTGATGTCTTAATGACCACTGATTTGCTTAACCAGCTGATTTGACTGTCAGCCTCCCACCGTATCAATGACGAGGCAACCCAACCATGGCCGCACTTGTTACCTATGCAACTGGGTTCGGCTATTGGACCGTCAGATCAGATCTCCTGAATCAGATGGGAAATGCTTCATTGGTTGGTGGTGTTGCACGTGCATGTATGTGGCAAACGTGTGAGATCTAAAACTTGGGCCACATCCCAAAATTCGCCGGAACGTAGGGACAGAATGGAAATCTACTGGATTTTCTTTACAACCATACATTTTCTTCTCCAATAAGGTGATTAGGATTTGTCAGATTGGTGCTACTTCCGGGGTATGGCACACTGAAGGTTTAGCCTACCAGATGAACAGTCCAGATCTCATACATGTCTGCTGATGGGGAAAAAAGATAGAAAAAAAAAAAAAAAAAATCAATCCAAAGAAAGTATTTTAACACCGTAATCTAGCCCTTGAGAACGTTGGCAAAGATGATGGACAGACCAAATCGTAGTCTCGGCCAATGATTTTAAGCAATGGTCCGCCAAGAGGTGGCTCACTAAGTAGATAACTCTGGACCATTAGCTTTGTTCATCAAACCACGGTTTGACCGGGGCAATGGGATTAGGCTCCTGTTTGGGAAGCATGGCATGGAAATCTTTAACTTCAATAGAAAAACCTGAAAGTGAAAGAACTGTGGAAACAAAATGCAGTTCTGCTGTTTCAGTTCAGTTCGGAATTTCATTTCCATTGCCTTTTGAAAATTTGAGCACAGTTTCCAGGGGATAGGCACTAGCTAAATGGAAGAAACACAGGTTTACATTTGGACATGGGTCAGCATGGAAAACAGTAAAGTGTGTAAGGATTAATGGTCAATATACTTTCTTGTTTTTTCAGTTGATTTCTATGAAAATGTTGAAAGGTCAATGATATAAAATAAAATAAAAAAAGGCATCTCACATTATCATGGAAATGCTCATGAATGAGCTTTTTTAGGGAATGTTTACATTGGGATGAAGGCACATGTGCAAGGAAATGGAGTAGATTTCCACATTTCAAGCAGGCCCAAAAGAAAAGGTAAGCAAGCTAAGGCATGAGATTAGCACTAAACATACATTTGGTAGCAGAATACATCAAAATGAGCTATATATTCCATGTCTTCAAGGGCACTGTTTGGGCACTCCGTTGCCTCATTTTCTCGTGACACGTACAAACGCAATTAATACATTTACGGGATCCCGAGGTCATTTCTGAGAAAAAAATCATACCGTTGAAGTAAAGGCCCAGGCCCTCTCTCATATATACCACCAGCTTAGTCTGAGTCAATGTCCTCGTGATGGCCGCAATCAGCAATTAATGGAGAAGGTGCAACAGTTTTTCCTTTCCTGTCTGCTGTGGCAGGATTCACATCACCACTGGTGGCACTTGATTCATCTGGCTTCTGCTGTTGTAGAAGTTGCAGCTGGCTCTGCAGAACCTGGAGAGGGAAAAAGTGGAGCTTTGATTTGTAAAATAGAGAAAATTACACAAATAAAGCAAGCAAGCATAAGTACATAACCTGCTACAGGGGAATTATATGCTTCTAGACCAAGTATAGGCACCACAATTTGTTCCGATGAGGCCCACTGTTCGGTGATCAACCATTTGTCCGTTGGGACCACCATGACAGAATGTGGATTACGTGGTGTTGCCAACACCACCCCCAGCGGGGCAGCAGATTCCATACTGAATAAACTGAGGGACCCACCTTGATTTATGTATTTTATCCACTCCATCCATCCATTTTACCAAATAATTTTAGGGTTTTAGCCCAAAAATGAACCATATCCAAAGCTCAAGTGGACCACACCACAGGAAACAGTGCGAATTGAATGTCTACGGTTGAAAAAATCTTGGGGGCCACAAGTTTTGGATCAAGCTGATATTTGTTTTTTCCCTTCATCCATGTCTTTGTGATCTTATGAACTGGTTGGATGACAAATAAACATCGTTGTGGGCCCTAGGAAGGTTTCAGCGGTGGAAATCATTATTCCCACTGTTTCCTGTGGTATGGTCCACTAGAGCTTTGGATATGCTTCAATTTTGGGCTCAACCCCTAAAATGAACTGAAAAAACGGATGGGCGGCATGGATAAACCACATACATTCATGGTGGGCCCAACAGAGTTTATTTGGTACGATAAGAGCGTACTGAGTAACTCAGTATACAATCCGATTTCCCCAGCAGTGGTGTCATGATGTGTTGGGCACTGTGGGGCCCAACATGATCTATGTGTTTTATACTCACGCCATCCATCCATTTTTCTAGCTCATTTTAGGGCATCAACCCAAAAATGAAGCAGATCCAAAGCTCAAGTGAACCACACCACAGGAAACAGTGTGGATAATGACAACAACCATTGAAACCTTTCTTCAGCCTACCATAACGTTTATCCGTGATCCAACCTGTTGACAAGGTCACTCAGACCTAAATGAAGGGAAAACACAAATATCAGCCTAATCCAAAACTTTTGTGGCCCCCAAGAAGTTTTTAATGATAGGCATCCAATCACCACTGTTTCCTGTGGTGTGATCCACTTGAGCTTCGGATCTGCTTCATTTTTGGGTTCATGCCCTACAATGAAGGGGCAAAACAGATGGATGGCATGGATATAAAACACACACATCATGTTGACTCAACACATCAACACACCACTGTTGAGGGTGGTGTTGGCAACACCACCCGATCCACATCCCCAATGACAGACCATTCTCCACGGATCTCCAAGATTGAAAGATCCAAACCACCCACTCTTGGGTCTGCCAGAGGTGGGTGCTTGGAACAATGATCTAGATCACTGAACAACCGGCCCCACCTGAACAAAATCGAAACAGAAGTGGGAAGACATTAAGTGGAAGCAATGTTTGTGAGCCACATGGCTTAAGGAGGGGGACAAGAATACCAGATTTTTTCACAACATGGCTAGCCAACATCTTGTAATAAGATCCGTAGCATAGTGTTGGACGGGACTTGGGTGGATGATAAAGACCAGGTGTGCAACAAGGTTGTAGAGTTCTACAAGGATTTGCTGCCGAATGAGGGATGGATTAGACCAAAGTTTGATAATCTGCTTATACCTTGCATCTCCAATGAAGGATTGGAGACTCTTGAGAAGTTGTTCTCATAGTTGGAAATCAACGAGGTATTTGACTTGTTGGGAAGGGATAAAAGCCCCAGGGCAAGGAATCCGCTTTCCCCGCTTTTGTTTGTGGTACTAGTGGAAGCTTTGGAGAGAATGTTGGAGCACAGTCAAGATATTGGGTCATATCACGGTTTCAAGGTTAGCAGGACAGGTCAGCTGATCTCCCAACTCCAATATGCGGATGATACAATCGTATTTTGTGATCCTAAAGCGGACATGATGGAGAGATTGTGTTTGGTGATCTTTTTTATTGAAGTTGTTTCGGGTCTAAAAGTTAATATAGCTAAGAGTATCATGTTGGGAATCTGAATACCAATCGAGGAGGTTAGTTTGCTAGCCGAGATATTTGGATGTGGGGCAGGTTCTTTCCCATCCACATATCTTGGCCTCCTTTGTTTAGGAAAACTGGCAAAACGCCTTTAGGATGTTGTAATTGAGAGATTTGCACGTGAGCTTGCAAATTGGAAGAGCCGACATCTCTCGTTGAGTGGCTGAATCACTCTTATAAAAGTTACACTCTCTGATCTTCCATTCTATTTTATGTCCTTGATCAAATGCCCAAAGGCAGTATTAGGTTTTCTTTGGCAGGGAGGGGGAGAGAAGTAGTCTCATCTCTTATCTTGGGCAAAGATATGCAGGCCGTTTGATAAGGGAGGTGCAGGTATTAAGGATTTGGGGCTTATGAATCAGGCTCTTTTGGGGAAATGGTTGTGGAGGTTTGGGGTAGAGGAAGTTGATCTTTAAGAAGGTACATTGCAAGCATGGGTATAATGAGGGCGGGTGGCGCACATTAGACTCATCTTTATATGGATCTTCGGCCATTTGGAAAGGGGTGGTGACTATGAAAGGTAATTTTTTGAAGGGGGTTGGTTACCATCTAGGAAATGGTAAAAGGATTCATTTTTTGGAAGATGTGTGGACTAGAGACCACCTGTTGAAAAATCCATTTCCAAGGATAGCCAAGTTGTCTCCGACTACTAATACATTGGTCTCTAGTTGCTTCTCTTTTGGTGGCGATTCAATTTTTTGGTCACCTCCATGTCATAAACCACTATCTGATGAGGAGACGGAAGGGCTTGTGAGGTTAGTAATTCACATGGTGTACTGTAAAGGTCGTTACGTAAAGGTAATAGTGGCAACAGTTACACGTTACGGGGTCATAACGGCCGTAATAGCCATTATGGAAAAAAAATAATAATAAATGACCCGTAACCGCCATTAACAACCCGTACATCTCCTGTAAAGGCCATAATAGCCTTATAATGGTCTGTTAATGGTCTGTTATGGGGCAAATACGGGTTTTTCAGACTTTTTTCAACATTATGGGGCAGGTACAGGTACAGGTTTTTTTTGTTTTTCTTGTTTTTCAATAAAAAGGGAGACCATAATAGCCGTTACGGGGGCCATAACAGCCGTTACGACCCGTAACGTAAAGGTAACAGTAGTGGCCGTTACGGCCACCGTTACTGTTACAAAACTAATTCACCCTCAGCTATGTTTTCCGGTAGTTAAGGACTGGGACAAGCTGATGTGGAGGAGGGACAAGTCTGGAGGCTTCTCAGTTTGATCTTTTTATGATATGATTGACCATAGTGGAAAAGTGGTGAAGTGAAAACTTGGCATATGTGGAAATATGGAGCTCCCTCCAAGGTTGCGGCATTCGGTTGGCTAGTTGGAAAGGAGAAGGTGCTGACTGTGGATAATCTCCAGAAGCATTCTATGATCATCCCAAACGTCTGTCTTACGTTTATGGAAGATGCGGAGTCGGTGAATCATTTCTTTATCCATTGTAAGTTTGCAAATCAGATTTGGCCAGGCTTCCTTGCTAGTTTCAATGTCGCGTGGACTAAGCAAAAATCTTTTGGAGATCTCCTTCTGGTTTGGAATGGTGTAGGTCTTCAGAAGCAGATCAGCACTTTGTGGAGGCTTAGCTTGCTAGCTGTCTTTTGGGCCGTCTAGACTGAAAGGAATGGGAGATGCATCGCAATGTCGATAATAATGTGGATCTGGTTTTGAGTAGGGCAAGGGGCTTGCTTATAGAGTGGGCTTCTTGTATACATGGGTTGATGGATTGTATTTTTCCTTTTAAGTGCTTTTTCATTTCGATTTGTTTGTTCTTTGCTGTTTTCCGCACTTCTTTTTAATATAATTGTCTTCATCTTTCAAAAAAAAACTGCACTCTATATACTCTGTTTCCTCAACTGACAATACTAATATTAAATATTCCTTTTTTACAGACAACGAAAACTTATATTAAAAAGAATGAGATCTATAATAAGGGGAGAGAAATCCCGATACCAATCGAAATCTACTGTGCCGCCTCTTTCGCAAGGACAAAGGCGGAACAAATAGCAACCCCAAAAACTAATCACAAATGTTTATCCTAGCTACAAGGATTGGATTGAGAACATATCTTGCGAAGTATCTGGGTGACAAGGCAGCATCATGTGGTCACAAGGTTGACAGAAAGAGGAACTGATAAATTGCCAGGGTTGGAAAGTTGTTTTACCTCAATCTGATGCTGGAGAAATCTTTCCTGAGCCTCCCGTTGAGAAGCTGAAACATTTGGATCACTTCCCACTCTCTCAACATGCATAGAATTAGAATTGGGTACCTGAAAAGGAATGAAAGCATAAGGTGGAATTTGGGGGAATGCAAGGTTTTGGTATCTGCTTGGGGTTGGATGTTGAGGCTGGCGTGATTCCCCAGAGGTGGATGTTTCTCCAGTTGAATCTATATTTTCTCCATGGCAGGCCTCTGTTGCTGGCCCATAAACCTGAGGTGCTGAAGCATATCCTGGAGACCTGGGAATGAAAAGAAAAAGGATGTCCACAGTTAGCTCTGCAATAAAATCACCCGCCAGACGAGCAGTAAACATTGACCCTTTTTTTTTGAACGGTAAATATTGACCTTTCACGTACCAAAAAATAAAAAAGAAAGAAAAGAAAGAAAGAAAAGAAGAAGAAGAAGAAGAAGAAGCAAAACTCTGAGCTTCGTAAAGCCCACATGCATCTCTGCGAAAGGACAGGCATGGAAAAAGACATCCAAGCAGTGCATCAAGGGGGCCCACTGCACTGATGACCTGGCATAATAATCAAGCATCACCCAACTTATCAGGTGAGCTACAGGTATGATAACAGTGGACAATTCAAAAAAATTGCCAACAGTATATATTCAATGGGTGCTCAGATGTGCACCACGTGTGCCAGGTTTGCATGTAGAATGTTTGTTGGACAGGCTATATTAGCAGCAGTGTGCCCAGGTCAAGCATCCCACAAAAGCAAGTATCACTGAAAATAATCTTACTGAAGATCCTTGGTAAACATTGGGCAATGCTTGTACAGTAAGTTTTAAGCTACACAAAAACCATTTTCCAGTCCACTCAGAAAAGACGTGAAGTAAACATCTTAGAAACCACCAAATGTGTAGTTCAAGAATTATCGCTTTCAATTCAGTAGTATTCTGATTGATATGAAACAGAAAATGTGTACCATAATATCGTATTTGGAGAAGGATAAACATATGATTTCTCATATATTGCAGCAGCAGCCGCAGCAGCTTGGAGCCTGGCCTGATGCTGGCTTAGATTATCATCTGCTCTACTGCCTCCAGGACCCTGAGTGGATATGCCAGCCCCACCTGACCCTGTTCGCAGTAAGATAGTTTCAGTGGACCTTTTAATAAGAACGATTCATCCATGAAAATATGAATATGAAATATGGAGCATTGCTAAGCGCATGTGCCTGTGCAATACAGACACATATGTGCCAGCGTAGAACATAGGTGCAAGATCCAATCCATCAATCAGGCTGGTTGGACCTTGTAAATATTTTCACAAAAATATATCTGGTCCACTAACGTAGGTTGGGGTGTTAGAAAACTTCAGCCAAGTTTTTCAGAGCCATACATTTGTTTGGCTAACTGTGGCCCTTCCCAACATTGGATCAACCTGATTCTTGGGCTAGGGAATCAGTATAATAGTGGTGCAGTTATGATGGATGGATTGGATCTTGAACCTATCGTGCCACGACAGAATGTGTAGCATGTACATGAGCTTTATTACACAAATGTGCAACATAGCAAAACTTATGAAAAGTGAGGAGTGAAATCCATTAAATTCTCAGAGAACTAACCATTCTGTTGAAGCTCAGATTGCACTCCATGCTGTCCCCCAGTTGCAGCTGTCCCATCTTCAGGAGGAACAACCAAAGCTCTGCAGGTGGGGCAGGTATGTTGCCGTTCTAACCATGACCGCAGGCAATGGACATGGAAGAGGTGTCCACAGCGCAACTTTTTTGCTGTGGTCATCTCCTCACGACAAATGATGCAGGTTGCATCGCTGCTGTATTTTCAAAACATTTCAATTTTGAGAACCAGTGCAGGGAAATATGAAAAGGGGAAAAAAAAATAATAATAAATAAAAATCATAGCTTGGTTATATGACTCACGCAATGAGGTCTTCAGATGTTGCATCTGGGAAACGATCGTTCATATTTGAAGTGATTTTCCGATACCGAATATAATCAGCAACACGAACCTTGAAGTTACGAAATGTTTCATAAAGCTCTCGAATCAAGTGCAATGGAACACCGTAGTTCCTAAAAGCAACAGCCATTACTCAAAAATCAATTGATTCTATGACAAACACAGAAAAAATTCTGAAGGGTTGATAAAGCACCTTAGAAAATTGATGCTGAACACCAATGAAAACAAGATAATAGTTACAAAAACATTTGCATTTTATCTAGCATTTAGTTACTCCATTATTCGGCACATGATCTACCACCACAGTTTAATAGACATGAACAAAAATGATACTACCCTATCGATAAAAGGTAGTGTGGATGGTTTGCGAATATGCATGATCAATCCACTAAAAGAAGTCCATGATCGTGCTCATGTAACTCCATGCAAGTGTAAAATAAGTGACAAAAGGTTTACTTACAAGAATATCACAAGAAAGAAGAAGAGATACATAGATAGGTGAAGCAGATCTCGAACAAGTTCCAAGTAGAAGGTGTAGACTGCCTTCCTCTCCCACTGTCCTTCCATAAGCATGTCACTAACGTAGAAAACATATTTTACAAATGTAGAGACTGTTGTTGTTGCTAGTATCGTATACCTGAAATGTGAAGTTTAAACATCATCATCACTTTTGCCAACACCAAACTTGCAACAGTGGACATAAATATCAATATCTAGATGTAGAATTGGAATCATATTGATTTCCAAGAGGGAAAAATATTTTTATGTTATGGGGAGGTAACATAATTTTTTTAGAAAAAAGAGCAAAGCGATGCTCTAAAGATAACAAAGACCAGCCAAAGGGAATCAACATTAACATAAAAACCTCTAGCAAATGGCCTAATAGCCGATGCCCAAGAAACCACTTCCAATTTGGCCTTCCTAAACACTCTGGAAGGATTAGGTAGAATGATTGCAAAAGCACCCCTTTTTTCAGAGGGTTCTAAATTTTCCCATAACCAAACTAAAACCAAAGGATGACAAGCAGTCAGCCCTAAAAACACAAACAACAAACTGAAGAACCAGCCCCAAAGACCATCGAAGGCAGCATCCAAAACCTTAAGCCATATTCTTCAATAGACCTTTTAACTTTGAGAGAGAATATTTCTTTTTGGTAGCTTGGATACCTCCAAGGCCATAAGGTTTACAAGGAAAGAAACCAATGATCAAAATCTGGATCACTCACACACACAAACGCGTCTCTACCAGCTCAACTAACGAGCCAAAGAAAAATAACGTTTGGTAGACTGGAGTTATCTTGAAACACCCTGTTGTTGCATTCCTTCCAAACTTCCCAAAACAGCGCAAGACAGGAGTATCTCCAAAGCACCACTCTCTTCTTGCCTCCTCTTCCCCCACCATACCAACCCAATAGAAAAGCTAACATTGAGGTTGGCTAACCTGTAACAACCCATTTTTTTTAGGGGAAGTAACTCCACCGTCCGCTTCTGTGTGGCCCACCTGAGTTTTGGATCAGCTTCATTTTTGGCCTTACGTCTTCTTTTGGCCAGGCCAAGATGATGGACGGAGTAGATTATACTATTACTAGTGGGACCTACCAGATCTAAAGAAATAAAAAAAAAATAAGTTATACCTTTCGCACGCCGACTAAACCACATTCTCCGTTCTCCTTCCTTTTCGTACGGTAATGGGCGCCGAAACCTCCCACTAAACGAAACCGCCCATAATCCATACCTCCATTTTCATTTCGCATCCGTTATAAAAAAAAAAAAAAAAAAAAAAAGGGAGAGGGAGAGAAAGAAAGAATCGAAGGAATTAATCAAAAAAAAATATAGAGAGAGAGAGAGAGCTCTGTAGATCAAGAGAAAGATTAAAGCGGGGCCGGTCATCAGATTTTTTTAAAAGGTAGGTGATCTTATCCTGAAATTTATTATTTTCAGCTATTTAATTATGTTTATTTAATCCAGCATTTTTATAAGAATAATGTTTTTGATTATTATGTATGGAATTCTATTTATTTAGGAATTTCTATATTTCTGATATTTAATATAATTTTTTTTTATAATAATAATAAATAAATAAAAATTTATCTAAAGTTATAATTTAATTTATAAAAATATTTTTATGTTATCATATGCCACAAATACAATTTTAAAGTGCCTGTGTTTCAATTGTCATACTCTGCCAGAGTATCGAATAACTCCTCATGAGAAGTCAGAGGATGCACCGTGAGAAATTACTTTAATGGAGAAAGTTTCTAGTCCATCAAGTTGGACCGTAAGTTACGGTCCACCCACCAATAGATTTATGACATAGTAAGTTCATACAAAATCCAACCCTTCCAATACATCTAAAACAACATGAAGATCTCTTATATGAAAAATTATTCCTATATACTAGTCAGGATATCCTCAAAAATAGAAAATAAGTTATAACTGTTGATAAATAGTATTATCCATTAATGAGTGAATGTAAGTATATATATATATATTTTTTTTGTAAGTGATCCTAATTGTTTAATAAACTTAACAAATGGGTTAGATTTTTCATATATATTAAAGGTTAGAAGTTATTTAATTGATGGACGTAATGTTTCAAATATTGTACTGGAGATCTTCTTATTTTAAAGGGACTCTGTTAGTACGAGATATGTCAGTATGACTACAATCTTACTCGTCGCTACATGCGGAACATAACACGTGTGTAAGTCTGAAAATCTACTATGTAATCCACATCTTTGACGTGCCCAAATAGAAAAAAATAAAATAATATATATATATAATAATATTAATAAAAAGAGCACAGTCTGTCTATTTTTCTTAGGCACCATGAATGAATGAAAGTTAACAATGTTCTTATTCAACTTACAAGTATGGTCCACCTAATTAGTTTAACTGTCAAATTTTCAGAAAAGTGAACATAGAAAATATGACCTCTCAGATGAACGGAATAGATTTCACACACGTGGCTCGTGTGGCACATGACACACAAGTAGGATTCAAATCCTACTTGCGCGAGTAGCTTTCCCATTTTTTTTATGAAGAAATGAATGGTGGGGCATTAGAGTTGCTGTATGAATTCTAGAAATGAACCAACAGCTTTGGATTATGCAAAGGGTCATAACCCCTTAGATTCTGTAGTGTAAAGATTCACATATACCTGCATTTTTAAATTATTAATTTGGGAGACACCAAATACTTAGTTTGTTGTATGGATTTATTTCCACACTCTGCCTCCTTATTAAATAACACTATCATGATAGTCTACTGCCATTCTTAATATGGTGGTGACTCCTCAACCGTCCATCATGAAATGCTTGTACGGTAAATTTGATCGTCAAATTGATGAACCAACTTTTAATGGTGGACCACAAAAAAAAAATAATAATAATAAAATAATTGAGCTGAGAATGTGAAATAACTATGAATTTTAGTAGGCCCCATCTACTCAATGTGAGATTTATTGCTCAAGGGTGGAGCTCATGTAGAACCTGATATTTTAAAAATTATGCACCTTGTTCAGTACTTGCATTATAGTTTAGAAATTGGATTGATTAAATTATTAATCATTATTTTGTCGATATTGAAATTGTTCATGTTATTCATGTTTATTTATTGATTATTTAATTGTTAAAAAAAAATGTGTATAAATTAGCAAGTAGGGCAATCGTGTCCCTTGGGTGAGAGACCCTAAAGCTAGCAAGTAGGGCAATCGTGTCCCTTGGGTGAAAGACCCTAGAACCCACTGGATCCTTTGGAGTCTCCTTTGTGTACGGCGTATGATACGTACATTGTGTGCGTGGACATACGTCAGAGGTACAACTGGAGCAGTAGTAGTCTGACCAGCTAATGTGTAAATGGGTCCCTCACCATGAGGTACCAGTGCGTGGGCGTTAATGCAACGTGACCATCCACTTGGGTACGGTGTTGTAAGAAATAATTTAAATGTTACAAGTATTCATGGAAATATCACATGCATCGCATTTTTTTTCAATTCTGTTGTCAAATTTCATTATCGGTATTTTATTTTTCCTTCATTGTTATAAAAGTAATATTATCTGAACATATTGAATTTTGGGTAAGAAATGACCCTACTGGGCTGCTATGCTCATCCTACTAAAATAAAATGTACAGGTGAAGAGCTGGAATACTACGAGCAGGCGGGCCTCTACTATTAATGTTATTTTCTAGAAAAATTGTTTAGTTTAATTCAATTCAGTTTTCTTTTGTTAATTAGGTTTAGTTTATATTTAAATTCGATGTAGAAATGAACAACTATCAAAGAGTTGAGTTTAATAAATATTCAGTTGTATTTCCTTTTAGATTATGTTGAATATTGGTGGAATCAGCTAGAATGTAATAAATGCCATCATATCATAATTCACACCTTGAGATTCGGGTCCTGAATACCTTATTTAGGTACCCGAATTTCGGGGCGTGACAGTTTGGTATCAAAGCCAGGTTAGATTAAAAATTGTGGACCTAGGGTTGTCTTTAGAATTAGTGAACCAAAAATAAATCTTTTTGCTTTTATGATAGGAAAAATAGAAATATAAATTTAGGGATCATTGTATTATATTGACATCATATATAATCTTATTTAGACTTGACATTGAACTAATAACCCAAATCTGGACTTTAAGAAATTTTTAAGAATTTTTAGATACTACGTAAAAATTGGACAGCAATAGTAACCAGAAAACACCTAACTTACAAAAGTCATAACTAATTAATTAAAACTCCTTTTAAGTTGATTCAAATTCTCAGTCGTAGGTTAACAAGTGTAGTTTCAGTAAAAAATAATTCAAAAATGTAAATATAGGTTTATCCTTTACTAATATTAAGTTATGTGTATACTAGTCAGAAATCGTTGTTTCTGGACAGACCTAATTATCCGAATTTAAAAAAAAATTTAGACCTTGTATTAGGCTGAAATTTTACAAAATTATAGTAGACTCATATATGTATCCTCATAAAAATTTTTAGATCAATTTAACACTTATAAGTATCAGAAACATTAGCGAGAATAGTATCCTAAGAATCTGAATTTTCTGCACTACAACTTTGATACATGTCACTGCCTGAATTCTCTTAATCTTCATATGTTATTCTTTTAGATCATCAAATATTCTTGCAATCCAATAAATTTTTCATGCTTCTATAGACCTTAAGTAGTATGCACTCCATTAATGATATTTAGAATTCAATTTAGTTATTACAACCTACCTTGGTTGTTATACATTAAGCTTACATGTTTAAATTAATCATAGATTATGGCGGATCAAAACATAGACGTCGGAGCCACATCAGGAGCTCCTGGTCCCGATACCACTGAAAACGGGTCACTTATGGGTGGAATTCTTAGAGCCATAAGTGATCTTACGGCTCTTGTGGGCTATCAGATAAGACAGACTCAAGCGGAAGGACAAGCTCAAGCGCAAGGTCAAACCCAAACTGTTCACTAGCTAATGTAGGGATAGGAACTTTATTGGAAAGGTTTAAAAGACAAAGGCCGCCTGTATTTAAGGGTGGACCTGACCTATCTGAGGCCGAGGTGTGGAAGAAACAGATTGATAAGATATTCACAGTTATGAAGTGTGATGAATACCAGAAAGCAGAATTGGCTATTTACATGCTAGAAGGGGAGGCGGATCATTGGTGGGACTCGGTTGTTAGGATGAACCCGAGTGTTGAAGTCTGGACCTGGGCCCAGTTTGTGTGAGAAGTTTGATGATAAATATTTTCCCTTGTATGTGAAAAATCAAAAGGCAGGAGAATTTATGAAATTGGAGCAAGGTGATATGACGGTGCGTCAGTATGATGCTAAGTTTACGGAGCTATCGCGATTTGCAACTTTTCTGGTGTCTGATGAAACCCGTAAGGCACAAAAATTTGAGGAGGGTCTGAGAGCATCTATTCGTAGCCGATTAGCCCCTTTCGTACAGAAGACCTATGCCGAAGTGTTGGAGCGTGCCCTAGCAGTGGAGAAAGACATCAACGAATATTGGAAGAATCGTGATCAGAGGAAGGACGTAAAGAGTGGTGCTAGAACTGCTACACATATATCTACGGCCCAGCATGATGCAGCTAAGAGACAGAGAACAACATCGACATCGATGGCCAGACCGACGACAGCACTTCCTGCACCACGATTTTCGGATTTTGTTATAATTGTGGACTCGAGGGCCACACTTCTCGTTTTTGTTCCAGACCACAACGTACTCAATATCCACAAAGGGCAGGACCTTCACATCAGTCTTTCAGGCCTCCCCAGCAACATGCGCCGCCGTTTATGTCACAGCGACCTCCATTACATCCTTCCGCATCACAGCCTTCCCCGAGACCACCTCAGCCATATCCACAGAGGCCACTACAGTCATACTCGAGGCCACCACAGCAAGGACCTTCATCGGTATATCAGAGACCACCTCAGCAGCCGCCGCCACAGGTTAAACCTCAGCAGTACCAGCAGTCGAGGCATGGAGTTCAGGCACCACGACCACAAGCTCAAGGCCGAGTCTACGCCCTAGTACAGTCAGGAGATGACACAGTGCAGCCGTACGAGAACTTGGCGCAACAATACGAAGGGTCAATTCAAAGTTATGATGTTCCAGCACAGTTTGAGGATGGAGCGACTCAGACTTATGATGATGCCGCACCCTTATATGAGGATCCAGCACCGCCAACAGATGACATTATTCAGCCTGACATCGAGGCTAGCAGTGATGTAGTCGAAGGTACCATCGTCATTTATTCATCCTTAGCTAGAGCGTTATTTGACTCTGGAGCATCGCATTCATTTATTTCTTACTGCCTTTTATGCTCGATTGGGTTATCTCCTACTCCCTTAGATAAAAAGTTAGCAGTAGCAAACCCCCTTGGTAATTCAGTGGACCTAAGTCAAATTTGTAAATCCTGTCCGATTATGATCGAGAACGTAAATTTACCAGCTAATCTCATAGTTATGCCGATGCGAGAATACGATATTATATTGGGGATGGATTGGTTATCTTTATATCGGGCAAAAATCGATTGTTTTAAGAAGATGGTCATATTAAATATCGATGGGCGAGCACCGTTACAATTCCATGGGACACGAAGGAAGGGAGCACCGATTATTAGTTGTCAGCCATCTCGGAAGTTGAACCTCAAGGAGTGGAACAAATTTTGATTGTTAATGAATTTCCAGAAGTATTTCAAGATATTCCTGGATTACCGCCAAGGAGAGATGTAGATTTCACAATCGATCTGGTACCTGGGACTGCACCAATCTCCAGAGCACCATACCGTATGGCACCTGTTGAATTGAGAGAATTAAGGGAGCAACTTCAGCAGCTCCAAGACCAAGGCTTCATTAGGGCTAGTACGTCGCCGTGGGGTGCACCGGTATTATTTGTAAGAAAGAAGGATGGGTCTTTAAGGCTATGCATCGATTACCGTCAACTTAATAAAGCGACTATCAAGAACAAGTACCCGCTGCCGAGGATAAATGATTTATTCGATCAGTTGAAGGGAGCAAAATATTTTTCAAAGATAGACCTACGGTCTGGATATCATCAGTTGAGGATTAGAGATGAAGATGTACCTAAGACTGCCTTTAGGACTCGGTACGGCCATTATGAATTTCTAGTGATGCCCTTCGGACTAACGAATGCTCCAGCAGTATTTATGGATCTCATGAACAGGGTCTTTAAACCATATTTAGACCGATTCGTGATAGTGTTCATAGATGATATTTTAATTTACTCCAAGACGCAAGAAGATCATGCTGAACACCTTCGAATAGCCCTTCAGACTCTAAAGGACAATCAGTTGTATGCCAAAGCTTCAAAATGTGACTTTTGGAGGAATGAAGTAAAGTTTTTGGGGCACGTGATATCGGAAAAAAAAAGGAGGTGTCGGTAGATCCATCGAAAGTCGAAGCAGTGTTAAATTGGGAGCAACCCACCAATGTGACAGAAGTGCGCAGTTTTCTCGGATTAGCTGGTTATTATAGAAGATTCATTGAGGGATTCTCTAAATTAGCAAGGCCGTTGACTAACTTGACTAAGAAGGGCACTTCTTTTAAATGGAATGAAAATTGCGAGCAGGCTTTCTCTGAATTGAAGAAGCGATTAACGGAAGCCCCAGTGCTTTCCTTACCAGCAGAAGGGGAAAGATTTGTAGTATATACTGATGCATCTTATCAAGGGTTGGGATGCGTGCTGATGCAAAGCGCGGTAAAGCAATAGCATTCGCGTCAAGGCAGTTGAAACCTCATGAGCAGAATTATCCCACTCACGACTTAGAGCTTGCAGCTGTAGTGTTTGCCTTAAAAATTTGGAGGCATTATCTTTATGGTGAGCAGTTTGAACTGTATTCGGATCACAAGAGTTTAAAGTATCTTTTTGATCAAAAGGACTTAAATATGCGGCAGAGGAGATGGATGGAATTCTTGAAGGATTATCATTTCGACATCTGCTATCATCCAGGTAAGGCGAACGTCGTAGCCGACGCGTTAAGCAGGAAGACGCGCAAGCTGGTGGCGAGCTTAATGATTAAAGAATGGGAGATGCTTGATATAGTTAAAGATTTTGAAGTTAGACTTCGTATCGATGAACCTCGGGCTTATATCAGTAATTTAGTGGTGCAACCCACTCTGGCTGACGAAATAATAGAAGCGCAGAAGAATGATGCATGGTTACAAGAGAAAATAATGGAAGAAGCGGGAAAGGACGACTCGGAGTGGCGAGTAAGCTCTGATGGTGGGGTCAGATTTCAAGGGAGGTTATGTGTTCCAGACATATCTGAATTGAAGCAAGAAGTCTTAAATGAGGCGCACCGCACAAAATTCACCATCCACCCAGGAGGAACTAAGATGTACCGTGATGTACGACGTCAATATTGGTGGAGTAATATGAAGAGGGAGATAGCCAGCTACGTTGCAAGGTGTCTTACTTGTCAGCAGGTTAAAGTGGAGCATCAGAAGCCGTCGGGACTTTTACAACCATTAGGTCACAGAGTGGAAATGGGAGCATATATCGATGGATTTTATTGTCGGACTACCGAAAACAAGCCGTCATCATGACGCGATATGGGTGATCGTGGATCGGCTAACAAAGTCAGCACACTTTCTTCCTATACGTATTTCTTCATCCCTAGATGACTTAAGCAAGCAATATATCAAGGAGATTGTTAGACTTCATGGCATTCCTGTGTCCATTGTATCCGATCGAGACCCCAGGTTTACATCACGCTTTTGGATGAGTCTTCAGAAGGCATTGGGAACGACGCTAAACTACAGCACGGCTTTTCATCCGCAGACTGACGGACAAACGGAGCGGGTAAATCAAATCCTAGAAGACATGCTTCGCAGCTGCATTCTTGACTTCAAGGGAAATTGGGACGACCACCTCTATTTAATAGAATTCGCCTACAACAATAGTTTCCAGTCTAGTATTGGCATGGCGCCATTCGAAGCTTTATACGGAAGACCCTGCAGATCACCAAGTTGTTGGACCGAAGTGGGGGAAAGAACATTGTTGGGACCGGAACTAGTGCAAGAGACATCCGAGAAGATCGGCGTCATCAAAGAACGTCTACGTACCGCTCAGAGTCGCCAGAAGAGCTACGCCGACAATCGTCGAAAGAACTTGGAGTTCGCCATAGGAGATCATGTGTTCCTGAAGGTATCCCCGATGAAAGGAGTTATGCGATTTGGAAAGAAAGGAAAATTGGCACCACGCTACATTGGACCATTCGAGATCTTGCAGAGAGTAGGCCTCGTAGCCTACAGACTAGCCTTACCTCCTCAACTTTTTGGTGTCCACGACGTATTTCATGTATCTATGCTTCGAAATACGAGAGAGATGCATCACATATCATTGACTGGGAGCCGCTGGAAATTCGGGAGGACGTTTCATACATAGAGCAACCGATCCGCATCCTCGACAGGAAGGAGCAAGTACTTCGAACAAGATCGATACCACTCGTGAAGGTTCAGTGGGGGCATCATGGCGAGGACGAAGCTTCATGGGAGCGAGAGGATGACATCCGAGAGAAGTACCCTCATCTCTTCATATGATAGGTATGTTAAATTTCGGGGACGAAATTTTTATTAAGGGGGGTAGAATGTAACAACCCATTTTTTTAGGGGAAGTAACTCCACCGTCCGCTTCTGTGTGGCCCACCTGAGTTTTGGATCAGCTTCATTTTTGGCCTTACGTCTTCTTTTGGCCAGGCCAAGATGATGGACGGAGTAGATTATATATATCTAACCTACCAGATCTAAAGAAATAAAAATAAAATAAGTTATACCTTTCGCACGCCGACTAAACCACATTCTCCGTTCTCCTTCCTTTTCGTACGGTAATGGGCGCCGAAACCTCCCACTAAACGAAACCGCCCATAATCCATACCTCCATTTTCATTCGCATCCGTTTATAAAAAAAAAAAAAAAAAAAAAAAAGGAGAGGGAGAGAAAGAAAGAATCGAAGGAATTAATCAAAAAAAATATAGAGAGAGAGAGAGCTCTGTAGATCAAGAGAAAGATTAAAGCGGGGCCGGTCATCAGATTTTTTTAAAAGGTAGGTGATCTTATCCTGAAATTTATTATTTTCAGCTATTTAATTATGTTTATTTAATCCAGCATTTTTATAAGAATAATGTTTTTGATTATTATGTATGGAATTCTATTTATTTAGGAATTTCTATATTTCTGATATTTAATATAATTTTTTTTTATAATAAATAAATAAATAAAAATTTATCTAAAGTTATAATTTAATTTATAAAAATTTTATGTTATCATATGCCACAAATACAATTTTAAAGTGCCTGTGTTTCAATTGTCATACTCTGCCAGAGTATCGAATAACTCCTCATGAGAAGTCAGAGGATGCACCGTGAGAAATTACTTTAATGGAGAAAGTTTCTAGTCCATCAAGTTGGACCGTAAGTTACGGTCCACCCACCAATAGATTTATGACATAGTAAGTTCATACAAAATCCAACCCTTCCAATACATCTAAAACAACATGAAGATCTCTTATATGAAAAATTATTCCTATATACTAGTCAGGATATCCTCAAAAATAGAAAATAAGTTATAACTGTTGATAAATAGTATTATCCATTAATGAGTGAATGTAAGTATATATATATATATTTTTTGTAAGTGATCCTAATTGTTTAATAAACTTAACAAATGGGTTAGATTTTTCATATATATTAAAGGTTAGAAGTTATTTAATTGATGGACTGTAATGTTTCAAATCTATTGTACTGGAGATCTTCTTATTTTAAAGGGACTCTGTTAGTACAAGATATGTCAGTATGACTACAATCTTACTCGTCGCTACATGCGGAACATAACACACGTGTGTAAGTCTGAAAATCTACTATGTAATCCACATCTTTGACGTGCCCAAATAGAAAAAAATAAAATAATATATATATATAATAATATTAAATAAAAAGAGCACAGTCTGTCTATTTTTCTTAGGCACCATGAATGAATGAAAGTTAACAATGTTCTTATTCAACTTACAAGTATGGTCCACCTAATTAGTTTAACTGTCAAATTCAGAAAAGTGAACATAGAAAATATGACCTCTCAGATGAACGGAATAGATTTCACACACGTGGCTCGTGTGGCACATGACACACAAGTAGGATTCAAATCCTACTTGCGCGAGTAGCTTTCCCATTTTTTTTTTATGAAGAAATGAATGGTGGGGCATTAGAGTTGCTGTATGAATTCTAGAAATGAACCAACAGCTTTGGATTATGCAAAGGGTCATAACCCCTTAGATTCTGTAGTGTAAAGATTCACATATACCTGCATTTTTAAATTATTAATTTGGGAGACACCAAATACTTAGTTTGTTGTATGGATTTATTTCCACACTCTGCCTCCTTATTAAATAACACTATCATGATAGTCTACTGCCATTCTTAATATGGTGGTGACTCCTCAACCGTCCATCATGAAATGCTTGTACGGTAAATTTGATCGTCCAAATTGATAAACCAACTTTTAATGGTGGACCACAAAAAAAAATAATAATAATAAATAATTTGAGGTGAGAATGTGAAATAACTATGAATTTTAGTAGGCCCCATCTACTCAATGTGAGATTTATTACTCAAGGGTGGAGCTCATGTAGAACCTGATATTTTAACAAATTATGCACCTTGTTCAGTACTTGCATTATAGTTTAGAAATTAAATTGATTAAATTATTAATCATTATTTTGTCGATATTGAAATTGTTTATGTTATTCATGTTTATTTATTGATTATTTAATTGTTAAAAAAAAATGTGTATAAATTAGCAAGTAGGGCGATCGTGTCCCTTGGGTGAGAGACCCTAAAGCTAGCAAGTAGGGCAATCGTGTCCCTTGGGTGAAAGACCCTAGAACCCACTGGATCCTTTGGAGTCTCCTTTGTGTACGGCGTATGAGTACAATTGTGTGCGTGGACATACGTCAGAGGTACAACTGGAGCAGTAGTCTGACCAGCTAATGTGTAAATGGGTCCCTCACCATGAGGTACCAGTGCGTGGGCGTTAATGCAACGTGACCATCCACTTACGGGTACGGTGTTGTAAGAAATAATTTAAATGTTACAAGTATTCATGGAAATATCACATGCATCGCATTTTTTTCAATTCTGTTGTCAAATTTCATTATCGGTATTTTATTTTTCCTTCATTGTTATAAAAGTAATATTATCTGAACATATTGAATTTTGGGTAAGAAATGACCCTACTGGGCTGTTATGCTCATCCTACTAAAATAAAATGTACAGGTGAAGAGCTGGAATACTACGAGCAGGCGGGCCTCTACTATTAATGTTATTTTCTAGAAAATTTGTTTAGTTTAATTCAATTCAGTTTTCTTTTGTTAACTAGGTTTAGTTTATATTAAATTTCGATGTAGAAATGAACAACTATCAAAGAGTTGAGTTTAATAAATATTCAGTTGTATTTCCTTTTAGATTATGTTGAATATTGGTTGAATCAGCTAGAATGTAATAAATGTCATCATATCATAATTCACACCTTGGGATTCGGGTCCTGAATACCTTGTTTAGGTATCCGAATTTCGGGGCGTGACATAACCCATTCTACCCCATACTGACATAACATGCTCCACAAAACCTGCTGGATAAATGCACACTGCCTAGAATAAGTGATCGACAGTTTCTTTGCCCCTTAGACATAAAGGGAAACAATTCAGGACAACAAAAGCACCCATTGTTGCACTCAGTCCAAATCAACCACAAACCTGCAAGGGACACAGTCACACAAGTCCCCACAAGATTCTCCCTTTATGTCCAGCACCTCCTCCATGCACACCAATAAGAATGGACCAATCACTCTAGCATTATCTAGCTACAATGAAATAAATCAAAGAACCTCCCCCAGATAGTCCTAGCAAAGGGGCAAAGAATGAATAGGTGGTCCACCAACTAGGCGTCCTAGAGGCAGCGGATGTGTGTATTTGTGATCAGCATTTGCCCTTTCTGACGGTTGTCGATGGTCAGCACTTGACCTTGCTCACAACCAAGCAACAGCTACAATCCAAGGAAAAAGAATATGACCACTAGCAATTAGCTAAAGCTTAATTTTGCATCTCTTTTTTCCTCTGAATGAAATACCAAAAGTCAAAATAAAATGCTATCATAAGACTGAGTTATATTAAATCATACATGAGGCTTCTTTTTATCCTGATAGCCTACAGAATGTGACTTACTGCTATATAGTGTAGTGTAGCAACTCATCTTCCATCTATCTAACTTTTACTTCAAAAGTAGAGAGTGAATCCTGTACTGAATTGATAGGGATAGGAAAGGACAAGCTCCAAATGATATTCCCGCTCAAGTTACTGCATTCCTTTAGGACACATTCTTGACTGTGTTTTCCAAGCCTACTTTTCCATTGTGGAAATTATAACTGCTTCATAGAATTAAAACATATAGCACCAAAAGATGTATCATGGACCGAGATAATAGGAACCTATAACCAGCTAGTTGGCATATCATGCATACAAAGCTCACGGTAGCAAGTGGAAGTTCTGGCAAGAGACAATATTAGGTATGTTGAACAATTGCAAGAAGCATTTTGGATTATAAAGAATGTAAAAGATCATAAGAAACTTACTCAAATGAAAAGAAGAGTGAAACAGATGGCTGCCATGTCTGTATCAAATACTTTAGAGAACTGTACAAGAAAAGAGTATCTAGAACAAGTAGAAACCCCATAAATGATACAATACGAATGTGAGACAGCATCGGAACTGATGGAGTCGTCTCAATGTACTCGACCCTCTTCTGAGCCAACCAATGCAAAGCCTTAATCAACAGAAGGGCCGTGACCATTGCAAGAAAGGAGACAGAAAATTCCTGTCTGAAAATAGTGATTGCAAAGAGAATTTCCATAAGCTCCCGCCATGATTGTTCATTCAACCTCTCTACCTCAGCTTCTCGGAGAGACCCAAGAAACAAACATTTGATTAGCTGCCATAGAATGCACATGATGACCAAACCCATGTTCATAAGGAGCACCAAACTGATCTTCGAGGTCGATAGATACACCGTGGCTGGGTAAAACTGGCCTCTACTGTTGAATGCATGATAAATAACTGCGATTGCACCCACTAAACTAAACCCAGCATATGTTCGGAGCCTCATCATTTCCTCTAAAATCCGTTACACAGCTCCCTTCAGTCAAATAACACAACAACACAAACCAAACATGAGTTCAAGAGAAAACCAATAACCCATTAAGGTTGCACTTGGATGCACAAGTGAATTGAATCGCAAACATTTAGTTTAAACAAGAGAAAATGATGAGGAAATCATACATTTCCTAGTATTCCTAATGAGGAAATAGCCTCAAGTCACAGTTAAGTTCTTTCCAAGATCTTTTTTTTTCCCCCTTTTTTCTTTTTTCTTTTTTTGAGATAATTTTCATTATTGCAATTTGGACCCCAGCCCTCAATATGAATACTGAAGAATTTGATTATTTCCTCTTTATGAAAGTAGTTAAGGCCTGTTTGGGTGCCACTTAAAAATGAGTTAATCTCATTTTTAGTAATCCGTATTATATATTAGAGATCATGATTGTTGGTCATCAAGATTATCTTCAATCCTGACTAAAAACAAATATGATTTCTAATACTTAATTATGATAAACTAAAATGAGATGACCTCATTTTTTATTGGCACCTCCCTTGATGGTGCATCCAAACACATCCCGGGATAACTACTGCTGCGATGGCCTTCACAGTGACATCCCCACTGTACATGCGGCTACCATTGTTCATTTATTGCGCTAATCATCACCTTTTTAGGCCACATGGCTACCACAATCTAACTTCCTTAGATTTGGCTAAGGCTAATGCAAGTGACGGTCCACCAAATCAACGGTAACCACTCAATGGAAAGAAAAGTAGCAAAATAAAGGTTTGTCGAAATGCAATCAACAATAAACAGATTGGATCTTATATAATGATAGTCCACAAAATATAATTTCGTAATTCGAACAAATTACTTTGTCCAACCACCCCTTTCAGAACGAATTCGGAAATTTAAAATAATAACAAAAACCACAACAGGATCTGCCCAAATCGCGATTCAGGCGAACATCCAAAATCGACCTAAATATCAGAAAAAGAAAAGGCAGAATGAAATGAAAGGAATCGATCAAGACAAATATATAAAATAAAATAAAATAAAACGAACAGGAAATCATGAGATTTTCCGCACTGACCAACTTAGGGACTCTTGAGAAAGAGATCTAGACCGCAGGATCAGAGGCACTATAAATCCTGGCCGTCCAGAACTGTACAAACCCTAATATTGCCGGATGTGTTGAGATTTCGCACCTGTTTGGAGATCGAATTAGGGCTTTTCCTCGTCGGAGCCTTGTAGAGAGGGAGAGAGAGACGGCCGTACGGACGAAGGGATCGGTAGAGATAAATGAAAACAAACGGCGGGCCCGGTTGAATGGGGTGATCGGTTGTTACCCCGGAGAGTTATTTGTACTCCGCCTGTATAGGACTCTTCATACGCAGGCACTCGGAAATTGTATACGTGGCTTACATTAATACAAACTAAACTGAATAAATTCCTTAAATCACTTTCTATGAGTTACAACTTATAACCCCGAAATCAAAATTTTTTAATTTTTTAATCCTGACCTAAGATTTCTTGACAGTTTTGTTGAATAGCATCATCAGAAAATTTTCATTTTTAACCGTCCAGTAGATGTTCACCAATCTGACAGTCACTTTTAACGAAAGATTGATTTGAATTAATTTTACCCTCTATAAGCAATTTCCAGGGAATTTCAAAATGTATGTGTATCGTCCGTCACACTCTGCCAGAGTATCAAAGTTTTTTCTGGCTCCTCCTTATGTCATCGCAGCCAATCTAACGAATAGGTGCTCAACACCTGTCATTTTAGGACACGTCAGCTTATGCTATAGGGAAACGGATTGGCTACTCCCCTGCCACCCGCCAATGACTGATGGTCGGTGCTATGTGGGCCCCACCATGATGTATATATTTCATCCATGCCGTCCATCTATTTTTCCAGATCATTTTATGGTATGAGACCAAAAATGAGGTATATCCAAATTTCAAATGGATCACATTACCGGAAACAGTGTTGAATGAGTGTCGACCATTGAAAACCCTTTGGGGGCATAGTTTTGGATCAAGCTGATATTTATTTTTTTTCCTTCATCTGGGCCTTTATGCCCTAATCAACAGATTGGATGTCAAATAAACAGTTTAGTGAGCCCTAGGAGGATTTTAATGGTGGATATCTAATCACTATTGTTTTCCTATGCTGTGGTCCAACTAAGATTTATATCCTTCTAATTTTTTGAATGATGCCCTAAAATGATTTGTTAAAATGGATGAATGGAATGGATGAAACACATACATCATGGTGCCCACAGAACACCGACCATGAGCCACGGGGCTGATGGCAGGGGAGTAGCCAATCCGTTTCATGCTGTAGGGGCGTAGATTAGTTATCACCCCGCGGAGCTCAGGACAGGCGGCGGCTCCTAGGGCCACTGAGGGGTTATCCAGATGTATGAATTTTATCCACACTGTCCATCAATTTTTATTAAGAAAAATAAGGCAGATCAAAGGTTCAAATGGACCACACTACACAATGTAACCGTGTTAAGGATGGCCACCGTTGAAACTTTTTTATAGTCTACCCTGTCGTTTATTTTTCATCAAACCTATTGATACGGTCATATGCACATAGATGAAGTGAAAAAACAAATATCATCTTAATCCAAAACTTAAATTTCATACGTGCTTAAGAAATTTCAACGGTAGAAATTTAATCCCCACTGTGTGGTTCATTTGACCATTGGATATTCGCTATTTTAAAATTCTTAATATAAAACGATATGGAAAAATGGATGTACGGTACGGATAAAATTCATACATCACAGTGGCCCTCAGTGCCCCTCGGAGCCTTCCCGTCTCCAGCTCCCACCAGGGCAGTACCTAATCCGCGCCCCTTATGTAGGGATTCCATCACTCGACGAATGCAAAGGCAACGGACGCCCGCGAACGGGCAGTTCTGTGTGTGGGCCCACCGTGATGTATCTTTTATCCATGCCATTGATCCCTTTTATTAGATCATTTTAGGATCATAAAGATAAGATAGATCCAACGGTCAAGTGGACCACACCATGATGACTCGTGCATCTAATGTAACCCAAGCTTACCATTTGTTGTGGTCTGCTTGAACGTTGGATCTACTTAATTTTTGTACCCACTTTAAAATGCTCTTTAAAAAATTGAACGGACGCGGAACTGTCCATTCGCGGCTAGAGTGGGCCGCGGTGGGTAAGACGGAATTCACCCTAGTGAAAGGGGGCAGGAACTTTGAGTGACTACCCAGATGTGTGGGTTTTATTTATGCCGTCCAACCAGTTTTACGTGTCAAAATAATTCTCACCGTTGAAACTTCTCTAGAACCCACCGTGATATTTGTTTGCCATCCAACTTATTCATAAAGTTGCGTAGACCTACATTAAGAATAAACATAAATATCAAATCAATCCAAAACTTTTATAGCCTAAAGAGGTTTTCAAATGTGAGAAATTAATACCCATTTTTTGGCCCACTTGTTTCTTGAATATACCTAGAGGCGTGCACGAGTCGAGCCGAGTCAAGCTTTGCCCAGCTTGTACTCGACTCAAACTGCTCAAGTCCCAGTTTGTGCTCAACTCGGCTTGGCCTTTGAGCTCAGAACAGTAGCTCGGTAGAGTTCAAGAAGAGTTTGAGCCGAGTTTTTGAACTGACAGAAGAGGAAGACGGGCCGTTAGCCGTGCGTCAGTGCGGTTGTGCGGGTAAGGGAGGATGAGGGAGAGAGTAGAGAGAGAGGGAAGAAGAAGTTTCGTCGGCCCGACTGATAGAGAAGGACGAAGACAGTTGTGCGTCGGTGCAACCATGCAAGTAAGGGAGGATGAGGGAGAGTCAGAGAGTAGAGAGGGGGGGAGGAGCTTCACTGGTCGAACTGACAGAGAGAGATGAAGAGGTGAGGTGGGGTGGGGTGGGGTGGGGTGGGGTGGGGTGGGGTTAGGGCCGTGCGGGCGGCATGTATTTTGAAAAAGAGTAGAGGTTTTTTTTTTTTTTAAGGATATATATACCTCGTACTGAATCAAGCCTAGTCAAGCTGAGTTCGAGCCGAGTCAAGTTAAGTTCGAGCAGAGTTTCAATCCGAGCCGATTTAAGCTTTTTCGAGTCAGGTCAAGCGAAAAATAATACCAAAAAATGAATATACCTCGTTGTACTGCGCTATATATACCACATTGTTTGGTCTTTGTGTTGAAATGATACGTAAAAATGAATAGCGGTTGTGGATATACGCATACATTGCGGTGTCCACTCGAACTCTGGCCGTTCCCAGCTTGAGACGGGCGGTGTAAGGGCGCAATTCGCGTTCGCGGATAGCTGGCCCACGCGTCCGGCAATTCAAACAGGCGGGCCCCACTGTCTATGTAACCCGGGGCTACAGGAATCCCCCGTGACCCGAGCTCGGTGGGCCACGGTGTTTTTTTGTCGAATCCATTCCGTCCATCCGTTTTTCCTCGCTCATTTTAAGACATGGATCCAAAAATGAAGGAGATGCAGAACTTTAATTGGGCTATATCATAGAAAACAGTGGCAATGGAAATGCTCACCGGCGGACCCTTTACGGGCCCACCGTAATGTTTATATGTCATCCAACACGTTCATAATGTGATTCCCACCTGTATGAAGGGAAAACTTCTGTTGTCCCCGAGAAGGTTTCGACAGCGGGCGTTCAGTCCCCACTTATTTTCTAATGATGTGGCCCACTTGAGTCTTGAAACTCTCTCATACTTGAGCTAATATTATAAAATGAGCTGGATAACTGGATGGACGGAGTGGATATAACATAAACATCACGATGGGCCCACTGTGCCTGTGTTTGCAGTGTATTCATGTAACCCCTTAAGTTGCGTCCTATGTTCTCCGGTCCAAAAATAGTGGGTCTACGCGTCCTTTTGTATTTAGTCTTTTACTTGTGTGCCCCACCTGCACGCCCGATCAGGCTTATCTCTGGGCCAGCGCATGTGAACAGTCTAGATTGTGCACATGTGTGCTTTACTCGCACGTGGGCCTCCAATCCTACCGTATGTGTAGCTCTGATCTGATTTCACCGTCAGCTGAGCAGGAAGAGATGGCAATCAGGAGCATCCAGCTAGTGGGTGGACGGCCACATGGTTCTGGGATCGATATCGTTGATCCAACCGTGGCCATCAAATCTTTGGCTCTTTTTCCATTGAGTGCAGGCCGTTGCATTCTTTTCGCTGGTTGATTGAATGGTTACAAATGGTTCGTTCACCGGCCACGTCACGCACGTATAAAAGAAATGAATGATTAAGATAAATCATCGACAGTCCATTCAACCGACATTGAATGTGGACTTGATGATGTATTAAAAATGATTAATTCTTACACCTAAGGATTTCTCCGGGCATATCAATGCACTTGTTCCTGTTACTGCTCATTTTAGCAATAGATAAGTTACTTGTTTCATATAAGTTTGTTTGTTTTGTGATCAGTTAGAAATAACTTATTTATTTAAAAGTATTTGCGCACTTGGATTATTATTATTATTATTATTTTTATTTTTTAATTTTCATAAACTATTGAAAATAGGTATAGGGAGAGATAAAAGAGAGGAGAAGTTGACACGCATATCATTTAACAAATATATTTACATTTCAATAAGTACAAACTAATATAAGTTACTTGTGGAATAAGTAGCTTATCTTCGACAACTTATAATCAACACACCTTATAAGCACAAGCTCATGCTAAACCCAACTAATCATGGGGTTTTAAACCATGCACAGCATAGTCATATGTAGGTTGCAGTATCCACCTGCTAGTGGCTTCACTCAGATCCAAACGTAGGTTGCAATAACATAGTCATATGTAGAAACACTGGGGCTTCTGAATGTAAGCATAGCAATGCGAGGATTCCATTTTACTCAGATGCATGCTTGGCTTTATAATTTCATGTGTAGTGCAAGGGAAATGCGCTGTCATTAATACTTTAATGTATTTGTTTCAATAATAATATAGCTTGTAAATCAAGAGTCACATATATGTGTAAAAAAATAATAATAATAAATAAATTATTATATTTTTACATTATAAAGTTTTTATTTTTATAATATTGTAAATGAAAAACAAAAACACCCGTACTTATTTACTGTTGTGGGCGAGTGCTTACATGTGGAAGCCTTTAAAAATGGCAAAATCATGATTTTATATAGCCAATATTTTTTCATTGTAAGTCACCAGTCAAGTTCAATTGTATGAATTTAACGTATAATTAACATTTAGGACAGGTCCTTACTCTTGCTCCAGTGGCAAACTTAGGGATTTTAACACCTGGTTAAGGTTTGAGTGCCCATAGGTGGTGAAATCCCACTGAGGCATGAGTGTGTATTAAAAAAAATAAAAAAAAAACAAAACAAAACAAAAGCTTTTAGGACACATGATGCTTTTGCATTGGACTGCAAGGTAATCATTGAAAGGGGGTGTGACTTCGGTGAGATGGGTGGGATCACAATTGTGGGCTATTGTGATGTATGTGTCTTAATCTACCTAGTCCATTCATTTTGAAAACTCATTTTATAGCATGATCAAAAAAATAAAAGAGATCTAAATTTGAAGTGATTATATTACAAACAAACAATGGTAATACACTATTAAAAAGTTATCATGGCCCATGAAATTTTTTAGATGAAGTTGATATTTGTGTGGTCTCTTTATCAAGGTCTTAGTGAATCAACCGTTTGGCTGGCAAACAAATATTTCAGTGGCCCAATGAAGTTTTTAATGGTGGGGATTCAATCACTACTGTTCCCCGTGGTATGGTCAATATAAGATTTGGATCTGCTTCAATTTTGGGATCTTCCCTGACATGAGCTGTCAAAATGGATGGACGGTGTGGATGTGAGGCACGTACAACACAGTGGCCCGCCACCGACCTCGGTGGATATGAGGATCCTCCCAAACTGCGCCTCTCGAAATGGGCCGGAAGTCAATTGGGCCCATAGTTGTCACGTGTGTTAGACACGTGCGGTGATGCACCGTCCGTCCACATGAATAAAAGGTTGCGAGAGTATCTACACCGAAGTCCGGTGTCTTTTGCAGAGGAAGAAGAAAATGGCTTCATTGCTAAAGAACGCGTTGAAGGCGATACGAGAGAAAGGCATCGGTAATGTTCTGAGAGAGCTCAAAGAAGAGGGATACACGTGAGTTTCTATGCACATCTTTTTCTTCATAAGATCTCTCTCTTTTTAAATCTGAGACACAAGAAGAAAAATGCATGGAATTTGGTAATCTCATGAATCAGGTGATGTTTTTTTTTTTTATAAAAAAAATCCGTTCCTTCATAGGAAGAAAACCCATTTAGTATCGTTACAGATTTGTCGGTTTCTGCGGCTTAAATCCTTATAGGGTATCGGATTTTCTGTAATTCGTGCAAATTTAGAATTATTGAAAACCCATTTGATTATTATCAGAGATTTGTCGATGTCTATCGTTTAAATCCTCGTGGTTCCCGGTTTATTAGGTAATCTGTACAACCAAAAGACCTATTTGATCATCGTCAAAGATTTGTCGATTTCTCTGGTTTAAATTATTTTAGGGCGCATTTGGTTGCACCAAATACCCGAAATTTCATGACATTTCCACTATACTAGACTGATCAATCATGAAAATGTCATGATATTTGATTTGGTGCAACCAAACACACTGATAGGAATCCGCTTCCTCAGACAACCTATGTTTGCAAATGAACAGGGAACAAGAATGAAATGTGGTCCACTTCGAGGGGAACTGGCCCTCCAATCTTCTGAGAATAGAAGAGACTGACTGAAAGTTGTATTTTATTCTCATCTAGGCATAGCCTTAAATAGAAAAGAAAATAACAAACACTTTGGACACGTGGACTCTACCCCAAACCATAACCCTTAGGACTAGCAACTTGTTATTGACTGAAACAAACTCCAACGTACTGGTTTGATAGAATCAAATCATACCTGGCACGTAACAACCCTCCCCTCCTAAGGACCAACATTGTCCTCAAGGTTGAAGCTTGGAAACCGTTC
This sequence comes from Magnolia officinalis, assembly GCA_021015155.1. Taxonomy (NCBI): domain Eukaryota; kingdom Viridiplantae; phylum Streptophyta; class Magnoliopsida; order Magnoliales; family Magnoliaceae; genus Magnolia; species Magnolia officinalis. The sequence goes on from JAJHSJ010000007.1 coordinate 3,337,373, forward strand.
TTTGATAGACACGAAGCTTTCCCATGTTGCGTCCTCAGGTGGAGAGTCATGCCACTGGATCAACAACTCCGTCATCGCTTTGTTGTTTTTCTTTACTATTCGTCGACCTGGGATCCATGCTAGCACTTTAGGGAAGGAGTCCTCAAGCAACAAAATAGGCGAGGTCGTTTGTAACTGGACAGCCGGCCCTACCCTTTTCTTGAGTTGAGAAACATGGAAAACGGGATGAATCTTTGCACCTTCAGGTAGATCGAGCTTGTAAGCAACTGGACCAATGTGCTATAAAATTTTATAAGGACCATAATATTGTGATGATAGCTTCATAGAACGTCGTTAAGCTACTGAACTTTGACGGTATGGCTGTAACTTAAGATACACCCAATCCCCTTCATTAAATTCACGATCTGTTCTGTGAGTATCACTATCGGCATATTTCTTCATTCGATCATGTGCCCTGATGAGATTGTCTTTAAGAATCCGTAGAACAACATCTCTTTGATGCAACTCAACTTCTACAACTTGTACCTTGGTCGTCACTGGAACGTAGCTCAAGAGAGTGGGAGGAGATACTCTATAGGCGACCTCAAATGGGGTCATCTGAGTGACTGAATGGGTGGATGTGTTGTAAGACCATTCAACCCATGGAAGCCAACGAGTCCACTCCTTAGGCTTATGGCTGCAGAAACAACGCAAATACCCTTTAAGGCATCTGTTTAGCACTTCTGATTGGCCATCAACTTGAAGGTGATAAGCTGAACTCATTCGTAGTCGACTTCCTTGCAAACGGAATAACTCTTGCCAAAAGGCACTAGTAAAGATTGGGTCACGATCACTGACTATTGACTGTGGCATTCTATGAAGTTTGAATATGTGGTTCATAAAGGCCTGCACGACTGATTTTGCTGAGTAGGGGTGGCCAAGTGCTATGAAGTGAGCATATTTGGACAATCGATCGACAACCACAAGAATCACAGATTGGCCCTGTGAAAGAGGAAGGCCTTCAATAAAGTCCATGGCAATGTCGGTCCAAATATGCTTGGGTATCGGCAAGGGCTGCAGGAGACCCGCCGGTGAGGTATTTTCATATTTATTTCGTTGGCAGGTGTCGCATTCCTGGATAAAACTTTTCACTGATTTTCTCATTTCCGGCCAATAGAACAGTCGCTTAATTCGCTGCCAGGTTTTGTGATATCCCATATGACCAGCAGTGGGAGAAGCATGTAATTCAGTCATTAACTTGGTTTTAGATTGAGCCGAGCCAATAAAGAGACGTACCTTGTAAAATAGAAGCCCATCCTGCAGTGCATATCTCTTAGAATCTAGCTGGCCTAGGTTCCAAAGCTGAATGAGTTCGCAAGTAGCTGGATCACTATGGCAATCTTTCTTGATCTGGTCCCACCAATCGGAAACTGGTGTGGACAAGGCTTGGAGCTCCCCCTCTTCATGCCTTCTAGATAAAGCATCAACTACAACATTTTCAATTCCCTTTTTATATTCTATTTTATAATGATACCCCATAAGTTTGATGAGCCATTTCTGTTGTGCTGGAGTGGTGACCCGTTGTTCCAAGAGATATTTTAAGCTTTTGGGGTCGGTACGAATAATGAAACGATGGCCAAGTAAATATGGTCGCCATTTCTGAACTGCATGGACCAAGGCTAACATCTCCTTTTCATACGTGGACAAGGCTAGATTCCGTCCCTGCAATGCTCGACTAGTGAAAGTGATCGGCCGTTCGTCTTGCATTAAGACTCCGCCAATCCCACCACCAGATGCATCGCATTCAATACTAAAGGGCCTTGAGAAATCAGGTAAGGCGAGTACTAGTGGGTTTGTCATGGCTTCCGTAAGATTTATAAAAGCCTGATCAACTTGCTTATTCCAATGAAAGGAATCCTTCTTAAGGAGGGTTGTCAGTGGGCTAGCGATTTTGCCATAGTCTTTAATGAACTTACGGTAGTAGCCTGTCAAGCCCAGGAAGCCTCGCAAGGCTTTGGGCGAGTTGGGCTTAGGCCAACCCATCATAACTTGAATCTTTTCTGGTTCCATTGCTACTCCAACACCGGATATTATGTGCTCCAAGTATTCAACCTCCCTCTGGCCAAACCGGCATTTGGACATTTTCGCATACAATTGGTGGTCCCGCAGAAGGTCCAATACAGTGGCCAGATGCTCTAGGTGTTCCTGCCACGATTTACTGTATAGAAGTATATCATTGAAGAATACCAATACAAATTTGCGCAGGTAAGGACGAAAAATATCGTTCATGAGACTTTGGAATGTTGATGGCGCATTGGTGAGGCCAAAGGGCATCACCCTGAATTCGTAATGCCCTTCATGGGTTCGGAAAGCCATTTTTGGAATGTCTGCTTCTGCCACATGAATCTGATGGTACCTCGATCTTAGATCCAACTTGGATAATAATAAGATTCATGAAGTTCATCAATCAGCTCGTCCACGACTGGAATGGGGTATTTGTCTTTGATGGTCACCTGATTAAGGGCACGATAATCGACGCGTAACCGCCAACTACAATCCGCCTTACGTACTAAGAGGACCGGCGAAGAGTATGAGCTTGTACTGGGTCGGATTAAACCGGTTACCAGCATTTCACGTATCATCCGCTCAATCTCATTTTTTTTGATAATGTGGGTAGTGGTACGGTCTGACACTTATCAGTTGAGCCCCATCAACCAACAAAATTTGATGGTCATGGGACCTAGGAGGTGGCTACCCCTGTGGTTCCTTAAAGACATCTTGATAAGTGTCAAGTAGAGTCTTTAGTTCAGGTGATGAAAAGGTTGGGTGAGACAACCCTTCCATGCTGCAGAGACGTAACACCATTCCCCATCCCAACTTCTTGGCCTTTTTACTGAAGGTAATTCCATCCACCATTTGAAGTGCAATTAGCTTCAAACCCTTAATAATATATTATTGCCCATTAACGGTGAACCGCATCCACATGTGGGTGAAATCCCACAAAATTATTGTGACAGAATTTTGAGTCTATAGTGAGTGCTCCTTCTAAACCTCTAGAGGAGGTAGCTACCTTCTTTAGTGAGAGCGTACTCCAGTTAGCGGAACGGTACGTTCCTTGGGTGTTTCGTATGCCCATTGAATGTGGACTTCGGTGGCTCCCTTAGTGGAGCACTTCTTCAGTTGTTGCTCATGGGAATAGGCTCATCGCCAAAGCTCGTGAGTGAACCCGAATGATTTGGGGTTTATTCTCAGTCAAACTTTGGGAGACACTGAAGAAGTAACCCTGTGATCTCGATGGAGATTACGATTGCACTAGGTCCATGTGGCCATTCCAGCCACGCTACCTGGCATGGACAGAGAGATATATTTTCCCTTTGTACAGTGACTTTCATCGCCCTCGTGTGGTTGCCCCCCAAAGAGGGGAGGACGACCCCGATGACCATAACTTGGTCGAGTCTAAAAGATCAATTGGTCGATTAGACCCGAACTCTCGTTATGTTTTGTCTGCTCGACATCTCATGTCACTATTAGCCTTCTCATAGGAGATTTTCTGTGAGAAGTGTGACAATGATGATATCAGACCCTCGGGCGACTCGGTACTGGCTATGTGTTCACCAGGACGGTTAGGGTTTAAGGATGAGGGCGTTGGAAAAGCATTTTCAATTTCAAGGTCTTTGCGGCCCATGATTGGTGTGCTTCGGTCTTGCGTACAATCAAAACTGATGGTACGTTCGATCAAACCGCACCTCTGGAAAGGCTTAAGAAGATAAAAACGCTGTTTAGTTATGACCTATCACAGCTTACCAATCGCCTACCATGTCTCCTCTGTAAGGTCTCTTTAGACCCTCCGTCCACCATCGTCCTCTGTAAAGTCAAGTGTTTTGCCTATCTGAATCCTCACTTGCACCTCCTTGTCAGGCCTAGCTAGGCAAACCGGTGCACCTTCTAAGTAAGGGCGAGGGAGCCGCTTTCTTCTAGGGTCGGCTTCTCGGTTAGCTTCTTTGCTCTCTTGCCAGCAGTCACTCCTGTTCTTCCCTTCGGCACCTTGTCCTGGGCGGATTGTACTTCGCCCTCGACAATGGTCGACGTCTTTTACAGGGGGTGGCAGAGCCATCCTTTGATTCTCTCTGGAAGTAGCCCCTCCACAGAAACATTCATCGTCGCCTGAATTTCTGTAGGATTCTCTCGGCGACTTCCTTAGTGGGTAGTGTCTGACCTGAACAACCCACTCCCTCCTTCTCAGATAGAGATGCTGGTCGACTCGCTTGGCTCGCCTATCTCCATTTCTCGAGCGACTTCCAACGCTTTCACCTCTTCGGCGATTTGCTATCGGTGTCGCAGCTCTGCTTCTCTTCCACTGGGGATGGCGATGCTTCCTCGTTCCAACTGCTCATACACTCTGTATGTCACCTTCGTCTTTTCGGTTCACTTTGTGTCTTCATGGTCGCCTAGTCCGCACTTTCTACACAGTAGCAGCCCCCCGGGGGGCTGCTTGTTGGGGCAATCATTGACGAAACCCAACCCAATACAATATAGGCTTGGCATCTGTGGCTTTTTATGATCGAGCGCCCCCAGGTTCTCTCTTCTGCATGCGATCTCTAGCGCCTTGGTTATGTCTTAGGTTCTCGCGCCTTTCTTTTGTGAGAATGCCTCGAGCGCCTTTATCCTCTTGCGCCTGGTATGTGGTCTGTTGTGCCTTCCTCTTTGGGTGTACTTGCAGTCGGCCTATGATTATCCTTCTCAAAAATGTAATACACGCTCCGCCCGTTGTTGCTTGCAGTCGGCCAGGCAGTTTCCACTGGTCTTACACTTAGGGCACCAGTCATTGCTTTTGCTTTTCTCTGCCGCATCTTGCACGACATCTTTGGCCATTCTGAGCACGTCCTCCTTGAGATTTGAAACATCGAACGCCTCCTTCTCCCCTTATTCATTCGTTTAGGGGCTGCAGAAGGTCTTTTGTTTCTAGGCTCATCGCGAGTGCCACCACTTGCTTTGCTCCAGTCCAGGTGGAAGAGATTGACTCGGTCTCGGATAGATAGCAAAAGTCCATTCACGAACCACTTCTTATTCAATCAACGTGTCGCCATTGTCTATCGTGAGTTGGGCTACGCCTTGAAGCGCGCCAGGTACTGCTTGACTCTTTCCGATGCAAGCATGGACGTTCACTTGTCCATGACCTCGCGCTCATTTTGCACTGCTCCAAATAGCTCCAGGAACGACTGACTTGTACAATTTGAAGCGCCTTGTGCGTCTAAGGATCGTCTGGGCCGAAATAGCAGTCAACTGCGACTTCTCTCAAGGTCTAAGTTCACAACTGACACTTTGAGTCGTTGTCTAGATTGTGTGTGACGTCCATAGCATCTCAGCAGAAGAAGAATGGAATGAGTCAAAAATCAGATTGCTAGTAGTTCGCTTTAGGAGCCGAATAGCAAAATAGCGTTGCTTTAGTAGCAGTACAACTCAGCAGGCAAAGCTAGTAACGCCTGAGCAATTACCTAGCAAAACTATCTTTGCTAGAGCGAGCGCAAGAAATGACTTGCGCGCGCAAGTATGATATAAATTGCACTCGCTCAAGCTAAAAGAGTTCTAGAGCAACATTTGTGAAGGATTCAACTGCTTTCCTGCTTTATTGTACCGGTAAGCCCTGCCTATCAATGCAATAGCTTCGGAGCAAGCTATGTGGTTCTCCAAATTGCTCCTAAAGCGAAGCAGCTACTAGAAAGAAAATAGTAGCTGCTAAGCAAAGCTATTCGATTTTCTTTGAAGGCTCCTAAAGCTATTGAATTGCTCTGTTCCTAAGCTACTATATTTAGCTATCTAGTAGGATCCACAATTATTTGATATTACATACCTTATTACAGTAAGAGCTCCTCTCCTAAAGCTATTGCTCCTAAAGTACTAGCAAGAGCTAATAACAAAAACAAAGCTAGTAGCCAGCCGCTACTATCTCTTCCTATATAGCATAGCTTAAAAATAGCCCAAAGCAATTGTCCTATATCGCTTCCACCTTCCCTACGCTAAATCAAAGGAGCTACTAGAACAACCAAGGTAGTAGCCTTTGATTTAGCTGTAGCAGCTAGGAATTGAGCTTTCAAGCTTTGCTTTTGGTTTCATTTAGCTGTAGCAGCTAGCCTTTGATTTAGCTGTAGCAGCTAGGAATTGAGCTTTCAAGCTTTGCTTTTGGTTTCATTTAGCTGTAGCTGATTTGGATTGAAAGCCTGTAGCAGCTTGGAGCACACTCGATTGAACTCACACAGGGATACCTAACGGCATTACAGGACGTCGACATTGGCCAATGAGGAGATTAGGTGGCAGTTGAAAGAGCTGCTCGAAAAGGGTCATGTAAGGCCCAGTACATCCTCTTGTGCCTCGTCTGTGGTCTTGGTGCCGAAGAAGGCTTGTGGCACATGTGCGTGGATTAGGATTCTCACGCCCTTAACAAGATCACAGTAAAGAATCGCTATCCTTTGCCAAGGATAGATGTCTGATTCCCATTTGACTAGTTGAGAGAGCCCGTTACTTCACCAAGATAGACTTGAAGTCGGGATACCACCAAGTGCAAGTGGTGGAAGGCGTTGGAAGACCGCGTTAAAGACAAGGCAAGGGTTATATGAATGGATCGTCATGCCATTCGGTCTGATCAACGCACCTACAACCTTTATGCGACTGATGAACGATGTTCTTAGGCCTTATTTGGATTGGATGAATTCGTCACGGTCTACGACGACGACATCTGGTTTATAGCAAGAGGAGGAGCATCTGAAACACGGAGAGACTGTGATTAAGCTCTGCGTGAGCACCAACTAAAAGCCCATACGGAGAAGAGCCTGTTCGGGATGAGGGAGCTGAGTTGGTATACTTGGGGCACATCATCGGCTCAGAGGAGTAAAGATAGATCCTGAGAAGACGTGTCCGGGGATTTCCAAAATGACCTTCTTTGAGTCCCGAATCAATACCTCTCATAGGTAATCTGTCTTTCTTTCGTTCAAAATAGGAGGTTTTCAACCGGAAGTTGAGAAGCCAGGAATAAAGAAGGCAGTTAGCGAGCCGTAGGCGAGCGGATGAGGAAGGACATATAAGAGTTTCTCCCAAGCTTTCTGTTGGTAAACAACCAACCAACCAGCTCTCGTTTAGTTCTTCACTACTCGTACAGGAAGGAGTCTCTTTCTGTTTGGAGGGAATATTTGGAACTCAATAAATCATGCTGAAACTGCCTGCTCAAAAGAAGGCGTGAAGAGGGGGAGCTCCAAGCCTTGTCCACACCAGTTTCTGATTAGTGGGATGAGATCAATAAAGATTGCCATAGTGATCCAGCTACTCGCGAACTCATTCAGCTTTGGAACCTAGGCCAGCTAGATTCTAAGAGATATGCACTGCAGGATGGGCTTCTATTTTACAAGGAACGTCTCTTTATTGGCTCGGCTCAATCTAGAACCAAGTTAATGACTGAATTACATGCTTCTCCCACTGTTGGTCATATGGGATATCACAAAACCCGACAGCGAATTAAGCGACTGTTCTATTGGCCGGGAATGAGAAAATCAGTGAAAAGTTTTATCGAGGAATGCGACACCTGCCAACAAAATAAATATGAAAATACCTCATCGGCGGGTCTCCTACAGCCCTTGCCGATACTCAAGCATATTTGGACCGACATTGCTATGGACTTTATTGAAGGCTTTCCTCTTTCACTGGACCAATCTGTGATTCTTGTGGTTGTCGATCGATTGTCCAAATATGCTCACTTCATAACACTTGGCCACCCCTACTCAGCTAAATCAGTCGCGCAGGCCTTTGTGAACCACATATTCAAACTTCATGGAATGTCACAGTCAATAGTCAATGATCGTGACCCAATCTTTACTAGTGTCTTTTGGCAAGAGTTATTCCGTTTGCAAGGAAGCCGACTACGAATGAGTTCAGCTTATCACCCTCAAATTGATGGCCAATCAGAAGTGCTAAACAGATGCCTTGAAGGGTATTTGCATTGTTTCTGCAGCCATAAGCCTAAGGAGTGGACTCGTTGGCTTCCATGGGCTGAATGGTCTTATAACACATCCACCCATTCAGTCACTCAGATGACCCCATTTGAGGTCGTCTATGGAGTATCTCCTCCCACTCTCCAGGGACGACCAAGGTACAGGCTGTAGAAGTTGAGTTGCAACAAAGAGATGTTGTTCTACGGATTCTTAAAGACAATCTCATCAGGGCACGTGATCGAATGCAGAAATATGTTGATACTCATATAACAGATCGTGAATTTAATGAAGGGGATTGGGTGTATCCTAAGTTACAGCCCTACTGTCAAAGTTCAGTAGCTCAACGACGTTTTATGAAGCTATCATCACGATATTATGGTCCTTATAAAATTTTACAGTGCATCGGTCCAGTTGCTTACAAGCTCGATCTACCTGAAGGTGCAAAGATTCATCCCGTTTTTCATGTTTCTCAACTCAAGAAAAGGGTAGGGCCGGCTGTCCAGTTACAAATGACCCTGCCTATTTTGTTGCTTGAGGACTCCTTCCCTAAAGTGCCAGCACGGATCCTAGGTCGACGAATGGTAAAGAAAAACAACAAAGCGGTGACGGAGCTGTTGATCCAGTGGCATGACTCTCCACCTGAGGACGTAACATGGGAAAGCTTCGTGTCTATCAAAGAACGGTTTCCAAGCTTCAACCTTGAGGGCAAGGTTGGTCCTTAGGGGGGAGGGTTGTTACGTGCCAGGTATGATTTGATTCTATCAAACCAGTACGTTGGAGTTTGTTTCAGTCAATAACAAGTTGCTAGTCCTAAGGGGGTTTGTTTTAGGGTAGAGTTCCACGTGTCCAAAGTGTTTGTTATTTTCTTTTGTATTTAAGGCTATGCCTAGATGAGAATAAAATACAACTTTCAGTCAGTCTCTTCTATTCTCAGAAGATTGGAGGGCCGATTCCCCTTGAAGTGGACCACATTTCATTCTTGTTCCCTATTCATTTGCAAACATAAGCCGTCTGAGGAAGCGGATTCCTGTCATTTGTAAAGGCCAGCTCTAACAGTATAATGTTGTTCGCTTTGCCCGAGGGCGCACGGCTTTGTTCTCGGGGTTGCCCCCAAAACGCGTTATACTATTGAAGGCTAGATCCACATATAACCACCATTACTTCAGACAACACTTCCGATGTGGGACAAGGTTCCGCCTCTCACTGGGTACATAGTAGCCTGCCAACCACTGATAGCTCGCCCAGGCACCAGGCCCCGCCCACATGTGACCACATTGACGGGGCGTCACAATATCCCCCACTGAGGGCAGAGCTGTCCTCGGCTTTGATACCATCTGTAAAGGCCAGCCCCAACAGTATAATATTGTTCGCTTTGCCCGAGGGCGCACGGCTTTGTTCTCAGGGTTGCCCCCCAAAATGTGTTATACTATTGAAGGCTAAATCCCACATATAACCACCATTACTTCGGACAATGCTTCTGATGTGGGACAAGGTTCCGCCTCTCACTGGGTACACAGTAGCCTTCTAGCCATTGGTAGCTCGCCTAGGCACCAGACCCTGCCCACATCAGCGCCCGCCCACATGTGACCACAGTGACGGGGTGTCACAATAATGGTTTAACAGAATAATAATATATTCATGGGTGAGCCAACCCTTCCATGCTGGAGAGACGTAACACCATTCCCCATCCCAACTTCTTGGCCTTTTTACTGAAGGTAATTCCATCCACCATTTGAAGTGCAGTTAGCTTCAAACCCTTAATAAAATATTCTTGCCCATTAACGGTGAACTGCATCCACATGTGGGTGAAATCCCACAAAACGGGGCCAAGGGTTTGTAGCCAGTGTGCACCTAGAACCACATCACATCCTCCAAAGGGAAGTATACAGAAATTAGTGGAGACGATGAAGTCCTGCAAACGCAACGATAATCCTGTGCACTTCCCTTGGCTTTTTAATCGGTCACCATTAACAACCATTACTTTAAATGAATCTTTAGCTGAGGCCACGACCCCGACCTTAATGGCTTCAGGGTCCACAAAATTATGGGTGCTATCAGAATCAATAAGCACCATGACCGGATTTTGATATAGGAAGCCACGAACACGCATAGTCTGAGGAGTCGGAGAGCCGGCTATGGCTTGGAGAGAAATTTCGGGCGGATCACCAGTATCATGGCTGATTTCGATTTCTTCGTCAGCCTTGATATCACTGTCAAGTGTTGGCTCACACGACCCATCAATCAAAAAGAGTTTTTGGGTTTTGCAGCGATGTCCAGGGTGGAATTTTTCATCGCAATTGTAACATAGCCCCCGATCTCGCCGTTCTTTTGCCTCAGCAGGAGTAAGCCGTTTGATAGGCAACAATGGTACCTTGGCCTCTCTTTCATTGACAATTGTGGAAACTGAGGGCTTACTAAAATCAGGGCAGCCCAAACGACGTCTCGTAGCTACCTTTTCTTCCTGGAGTCGGGCCAAGGCTATGGCTTGCGTCAAGGTAACTGGTCGAAACATTTGGACATCCAAACGGATGTCATCTCGTAGTCTTCATACAAAACAACTTATGAGAAATGATTCGGTCAGCCCATCGGTCCGATTGGCCAACTTTTCGAATTCGTTTTGGTATTCTCGCAATGAAGAAGTTTGGCGAAGCTTGGCAAGAGCCCCAACATGATCTTCATACCTGGTTGGTCCGAAACGCTCGTTCAAGGCTAACTAGAACTCCTGCCATGACATGTAGACTTGCGATTTTTCATACCATTGGTACCATTGCAAGGCATCCCCCTGCAAATGGAATGATGTAATGGTTAATCGCTCGTCCGCCGGCGTGTGGTGATAGGCGAAGAACTGTTCTGCTCTGTAGATCCATCCAGATGGGTCACCTTCGTCGAAGGTAGGAAAATTAAGCTTCACGGTTCTGGATTGAATGGAACCTGTGGGTCCTGAGAGCGAGGATCCGCTGTTGTCACTAGGTCCACCAGTTGCCAGATCTTTCCCTTTCTTTAGAGTATTGGAAATCTCTTCGTAACGGCTGTCGAGAAGAGATAGTCGTTGCATGATCTTAGAGAGTGTCTGTTGTAAGCTAGCACTGTCAGGCTGGGAAGTTCTTGAATCAGCCATGGTGTCTGTCTCTGATACCAAATTGATAGGAATTCGCTTCCTCAGACGGCCTATGTTTGCAAATGAACAGGGAACAAGAATGAAACGTGGTCCACTTCGAGGGGAACCGGCCCTCCAATCTTCTGAGAATAGAAGAGACCGACTGAAAGTTGTATTTTATTCTCATCTAGGCATAGCCTTAAATACAAAAGAAAATAACAAACACTTTGGACACGTGGACTCTACCCCAAAACAAACCCCCTAGGACTAGCAACTTGTTATTGACTGAAACAAACTCCAATGTACTGGTTTGACAGAATCAAATCATACCTGGCATGTAACAACCCTCCCCCCCAAGGACCAACCTTGTTCTCAAGGTTGAAGCTTGGAAACTGTTCTTTGATAGACACGAAGCTTTCCCATGTTGCATCCTCGGTGGAGAGTCATGCCACTGGATCAACAGCTCCGTCACCGCTTTGTTGTTTTTCTTTACCATTCGTCGACCTAGGATCCATGCTGGCACTTTAGAGGAGTAGTCCTCAAGCAACGAAATAGGCGGGGTCGTTTGTAACTGGACAGCCGGCCCTACCCTTTCCTTGAGTTGAGAAACATGGAAAACGGGATGAATCTTTGCACCTGGTTTGAAGCTAACCACAACGTACTAGTTTGACAGAATCAAATCATACTGCATACAAAACAACTTCACGTCGAGTTGATGAAGACCCCATCCTTTCACAGCAGCAATAGACAGGATGCATCTGACAGACGTCATTTTGGCAAAAGGGACAAACGTTTCATCATAGTCAACTCCATGCTCCTGGGCATACCCCTTTGCTACAAGTCGAGCCTTATGCCTTTAAATCGACCCATCAGCTAGATACTTTATACACCAGGCAGGGGCAAAGACAAGAGCAGGAGCAGCACAAAAAACGGAAAGGTAGGAGCAAAGCCTGTTGTGGTTTAAGTTCCTTATCGAGACCCGTACCCTTTTGCTTCCCTTCGTACGGTTATAGACCTAGAAGTAAAGGCAGGAGCATCCCTTCCATTTCGAGAGCTAGAAGCAAGAGAGTTGTTGTTTACCTATAAGCATGAAAGGTCTAGCATCAGTCGTTTCAGCAAGTGGTTAAGCAAGTGATTCTGTAAATGGAGCATGCTTTGTTCTCGCACCCACCCCATATAGATAGTTGCTTTGATCGGCCCAACCCCCATTGAGAGAGAGGAATGGATTCTATATACTCTTTTTTGAGTGAGGGGAATCTGGCACTTTGACATGGCTACTACGGTCATTACAGAAACACTCTTTCTCTTTGACAAGCAAGTCAAGATCTTCTTTATCGGATCACAGAAGGGCTTAAGGATATATCAACAACAGGGATTTTCTCCGGCCTGCCGAGCGGAAAGACTCACAGTCCACCGACTTACAGGTAAAGGTATAAGAAGGTATTTGATCCAGGTAATAAGTAGCTAAAAGGGGGAGAAGAGCAATGAAGAAGTTCTATCTAATGAATAGGGAGGATACCGGAGCACATCATGTTCGAATCCGGGTTAGAAGCAAATGCGACCTTCTTCACCCCCCTATGTGTTGAGAATAAGAGGAGCCAGAAAGTGAAAGTCATTTTAGCTTCTCAACACATTGCTTGTGTGAAGATTGGTGAAGATGGAATGTGGGGAGAACTGAAGGAAGCCTTGAAAGGTCCTATTATTCCCTGAGCACCTCAAGGGCCAAGAGAAACGGGAAGTCAGCATATTCAAACGGAAATTTTTCTTTTGCCATCCACTTTTGTCTCTTCATCCCGTTCTAAAAAGTGAGTATTGTCTTATTGTTAAAGTATAGATGTGACTGGAGAAAAACTTAAGATGAAAGGTCTCTCTACTACCATCTATCATCTAACTCTCTAAACTCAAGCTTTTATTAAAGAGAATAGGCCTTTCAGAGGCTTCTCTTCAATAAGCAAGGTATTAGAGTTAAGAGCTACTACTACTTATATTATGAGTCTTAAGGTAAAACACCTTAAACCGACTAAAGGAACTAGTAGAACTCATAGCAAGAAACCCTAAGGGAGGAAGAGGGTCCTTGAAAATCCCCATGTTTTTTATTGGGGTTTGATGGAGCATCCTCTTGAGGCACTGTCATTTTTCCTTAGTCTATAAGATCGTTGGATCATATGCTTAAGAATTCCAGCAGTAATAAGTCAAATGCCCTGGACCGTCGATGGAAAGCACAATAGGCCGACATGTTCCAGTAAGGCGGGACAGGATCTGGCACTGGCTTTGGCGTGAGGAGCTGAACAAGGCCTTTGTTTGTCCAATAGCAATGGAAGGATTTGGCTCAAAGAAAGGTAGCTTCAATAGGGTGAACTGGCGAAGAGGTCGCTTGTTATTCCCATCGTTCTGATTGTTTGTAATTACAAGGGACTTGCTTGGTTTTCTGACTTGGTTCTGGCTTTGATTTTGCTTTGACCCTATCTAGTGACGGTTGGCATTCTGATTCTGACGACCATGATTATTTTGCCTGGCTGTTGGGGTTGGTTGTTGTTGGGATTGTTGCTGAGAAGCTCATCTTCGCGGGTGCAACTTATTCATCATCGCGACAACTGGCATTGTTGTTATTGTTACTGCGGTTATAACTCTTGTTGTTGTTCTATTTCTTCTTTCCGGAAGAAGGGTTTCCGCTACTGTCAGATTGCGAAGAAGACAAGGTTGTTGCTGCCGAGCCCACTATTCAAAGCGCCTCTTGGGCTTTGAATACTAGAGAGTATTCCAAACGATTTCCCCTTATAATCAAAGACGAAGGCTTATAAAAGTAGCCTAGGTTATATAACGGGGAGCAGTAGTGGTTTTGAATAGAATGTCCATATGGTCTGCTTCTGGAATTGGTGGGGAGATTTTTGCTGCGACAGCCCGCCATCGCCCTACATAGGTAGCGAAAGTCTCATTTGACTTTTGATGCAGCGCTTCTAGGTCAGCCCTATCTAGTGACGGGTGGGCGCCATGCTCATGTTATAGCAAAACTGCTGCTGGAATTTGGCTCGTTATAGATTTTCGTTACAGATTTTTAAAAAAAAACTGTTGATTTTCGTTACAGATTAAAAAATAATAATTTATTATTATTATTTCTTAGGCCTATGTTCCTATGGGTCAATGGGTTTTATGAATTTCTGAAAAGATCCATTCCATTCTCTTCAAAGACTTGCCAATATCCATTTGAGGCCACCACCTCTATAATTGCCGTAGGTTAAGATTAAACTACAAAAGTCATTTATATGCATTAATGCATGTAAAACTTATTCATATGCTTTTGGGTGATTGGTTGTCCATTGTTTTCTATCGCGTGGCCCACTTGATGATTGTATCTGTCAGATTTTTGGGCGCCCCATTTCCATGGTGGGGTGACCCAGCTGGTTTTGTTGGATGCCATACACACACCACGGTGGGCCCACACGTGGCTAGTGCACGAAATTCTCATCTAAAACAGTTTTAGAGTTTTAAAGGAACTGGTCTCTTTCTATTCACAGTGACATCTGTTTCTTTGTTCCCTGAATGTGGAATGTCATTTATTTTGTAGGATTTCAGGTGCCTATATTTCATCAGAATGGTGATTACGTGTTTGTAGAGAATTCCTTTTTGAGTCGTACAACAGATTTGTAGAATTATATGGTTTAGATCTGTTTAGTATCATGAGCTCTTCTCTAATTAGTGTCCTTTATGTGAAATTTCATTCCTTCCACAGAACTTTTGATAGGCTTTTTCCCCTGAGAAATAGAGCATTAATAGAGTTCTGATGCATCAGTATGTGGACAGTGTCCTGATGCAGCCATTTTGTACAAGTCGGACCAATAGTTCTTTGATCCAGATTGTTGATTTTTATTTTTATTTTGAAAGTTTTTTATTATTATCTAGATTGTTGATATTGTTAGACCAGTTGAAGATGGGGAATGCCCCAAAATACTTCCAGATTGGAAGATCCTATCATTCAAATGTTTGCCCAATTTTCAGGCCGTTGCAGTATTTTTATCTTAGTTGTCTATTTGTAGGTACTGATCAAGGGGTTATGGATCAGTCTGGCACATTTTTGGGTAATCCCCCATCCAGAGTAACTTCCTCACTTGTATTTTTAAGTAGTTTGATGATGTGAATTGTCCCAGTCATTTAATTCACATCTGACATCTGTGTTTTTCATGCAAGAGAGTCAGTTTATTTTGTCACATGTCTAGCACTGCTCTCCCTCACCAACTCCCAGTCCTGGGCAATCATCAAGTGCCATACCTTATCCTAATTACTTGGGGTCGGGTAGATGAATCCTATTCTACCATTCCACTCTATCAAGTGCCACATCTGAGTCCTAGCTATATTTACAAATTCTGTTTGAGGTTTATCTTTATAGGTTTCTCAATTTGTTGCTTGGCATTTAAAAGACTATCAGAGTTTAGCCTTTCTCTTCGATTTTTAAGTTAAACTTGTAGATCTGATTGATTGTTTTTTTTGGGTGAATGTTCTGAGATTGCAGCTTTTCTACCTAATTTGCAAGTTGTAATTTATACATCGTGTACCGATTACTCTCATCGTGTGAAAAGTTTGACATTGTTTTTTTTTTTCTCTTTCTGGGTTGTATTCTAACAGGAAATGCCTTTCGGATGGAAACCTTTTGTAAGTATACGTAGCCTTCACTTTAAGGAATGCTTCATGCAATTGACATTGATAATTTTGGTTTTTCATGATGTTTTCTAAGCATTATCTTTGATTAGGTTATCTTTGTGAATGATTCATGCTAATACCATGTCTATGTTCTTCATATGTTATTGAAATTGATGCAGCTGGCAATTATCCATTTACTCCTTTGGCTAAACTGAATGCTAGTTCATCCCCTCCCCCCCCCCCCCCCCCCCCCCCCCCCCCCCCCGGAAAAGGAATTATGAAAATTGTAACAGTTTAGTTCCTACAGCTCTCGGAAAATCCAGAAAACCATTTTTCGTTGACTGCCACCTTTTATTTGTCAAGAGTGCAGGGTGAATCTTTAATTAGAATGAGAATAGAACTCGCTAGCCAACAGATTTCTGATTTATTTGTGAAAAATTCCATTGACAGAATCACATTGCAGATCACGTGACTCGTTTTTAAGACTCTACAATTTAATGCTTGCAGCTTCTTGTAGAGTAGTTGATCTCCAGACGAGGCATGTGGTGTTTCCTGTGAATTTCTTGAAATGGGGTTCGAGCCAGTAGCCCAATGGTAGACATAGACGTGTGTTTCAACATCGAGGTCTCGGTCCCCCCCCTTAAAAAAAAAAAAAAAACACACAAACACACAGGGAAAAAAGTGAATTTCTCGACATGTTTTTACGATCATGCCATTTATCATCTTTCTTAGCCATGTTCATCAAGAGAGCAAATAGTTTAACTGCATACATGGATGCAATCAACATGTCTCTCTTTATTGACAAGTTCTGCAGGTTCTAATTTGGATTCACTGATCTATTCAGGCAAACCAAAATCCACAACATAGGTGCGACACTTGTTGGTGTTGATAAGTTTGGGAATAAGTACTATGAGAATTTGGAAGCTCAATTTGGTCAGTAACACTACTTTCCTTGTTTCCGCCACTTTAAAATATTTCCAAATACAACTCATAAAAAAAAAAAAAAAAAAAAAAAATCCAAATACCTTTTGAAAGTAAACTATTCTAGGAAATGAAACAAATTTTGTATGTTTGCTTCCCTTATGTGTAATGATAAGGATTTTGAAGGATTTATATTTGGGAGTTTTACCACAGTTGAGAAATCTGTCCAAATAATACCCTGACCAACAAAAATTACATGAAGGTGCTTTTTTTTGGGGGGGAATGAAATTACCAAAGTTCCCTCAGCTTGTTCTGTTTCTTTAAATGGGTGAAGTCGAGCATTTGTGGGGCCCATGTGGTGTGCGTGTGAAATCTAACTCATCCAGCAGGTGCATCCCAAAAAATCAGGTTGATCTAGTTATCAGGTGGGCCACGCCATTAAAAACGAATAATATATGCCCTCAAAACCCTCCAAATTCACCTGTAGCCCACCCGATATTAGATCGGCCTGATTTTTGGTTCGTATGATCATTATGCTGGGATTGATTTTTTTATATGTTGTATGTCATATACATATTTGTGGGGCCCACAGTGCTCAGTGCTTTTTTAAAGAAATATGAGGGCACTTTGGTCATTTCAGCAGCACTTTTCCATACTTTCAACTCCTAGAGGCAGTACTTGGCAATATAAGAATTCTGGAGGAACGTTACAGTAAAAATCCCTTTATGTTTTGCTTGCCATAAAAAAAAAAAAAAAAAGACTATCAATTCTAACAAGCTGGAGGAGCATCTTGCACTCTATGATCTCAAGGAACATTTTCTTTGCTCAGACGGACCTCATTGAGGCAATAGCTTATGGATCCTTAAATGCTGACACAAACTTGTAACTGCGGTGCAGGAAGACACAGGTGGGTGGAGTATGGAGACAAGGGTCGCTACAATGCATCTCAAGTACCACCAGAGTGGCATGGGTGGCTTCACTTCATCACTGACCACACAGGAGATGAAGTAAGCTCTTTATCAGAGTAATGATTCCTGACAGTGATTGATTGGAAAACTGACTAAAAATTTTCTACACACATTATTATTGAATTTCTCTCACGATACTTTGTTGCCGACCATGTCTTGGCATGTTCTTGTGTTTTACGAGACCCATCCATGGTCGTGCACTGTCATCATACTTTAGGGTAGGTTTGGAAGTTCAACTGAATTGAATTGCAATAAATCAATTAGTGAAGCGGAAATGACCAAAGCACGGAGACACCAGTTTAATTCAAAATGACAACCAAATCCCCAGTTGCATGCAATTCAATACTTTTCAAGTTGGTCTTGAGACAGATGTAGTTGTAACTTGGGGGTTGGGGCTAGCCCCTTGGTTTGAATGGTTGGTGCTAGACCCAAACTGGCCATTTCTTCGTTGTTGAGCTATTGCAATCAGATTTCAGTTGTACTTGAATCTGGTATCTGGGGACACTTTAAACGTGACAATCTCTCCCACTTGTTTTTCCGTAGTTGGTAATATAATTCTGTGGCCATTTCTTTGAGGACAGGGTTTTGTGTGAAGTGGAATTATGGGATGCTAATGTACAAGGACATGGAAATGCCCTGCTGCACCTAGCCCATATATGTGGAGCCCATGGCTTGCTGACAGACCATTGATTTGATGGGCACCACCATGGATGGGGGATGCCTCCGAAATCTCCCTTGTTGGAAGATCCTAACCCTTTGAACGGTGGCCTAAAAATTGATGATTAAGAAACGATGCCAAATTCAAGAGAGAAGACAAGATTGATGAGTGACTAGGATCTATTTAAGATTTTTTTTTTTTTTTGTTTTGTTTTTGTTTTTTGGAGGGGGTATTCCCAAATCCCAATCCACAGTGGTCCAATGAGATCAATGGTCTGGATCACCCAACTATTAGCCCTACTTGTACAGAAATGGCAAATCAGGATGCTATTCATGCCCTGGTGCATCAGTGCCCGATAGTTGCTTGTAGCGCTGAATGGACTTTTTCTTCCAAGGGTGTCACTGAAAGGATTCTTTTCTACCTGTGAGATAGAATCATGAAAGAAGCACACCCAACCGAAAAAGTCAAATCCAAAAATGCACGAGGTGTGATCATGATCCTCCCCATGTTAGTGTCAGACATGTTTGAACGCCATTTCGATTAGTTCCAGTGATGCTTGCCTTTGAGGCCTCACTTCTCATTCGACTGAAAGGGTGTTAAAAAAGAAAAGAAAAAAGCTACCTCAACCCCATCAGTTCATGGAGTATAGAGCGACCCAATGAAAATTACTGCTAACAATCATTTCGACTTTTATTACCTTAAGAGAAACACTGCTGAGATCTGCCCAAATTTGAATGTTTTTTTTTTTTTTTTTTAGAGGGGTGTGTTCCAACGTGGCAAACAGATTCGGGCAGGCTGAGTCCACCATGAACATGCCCTGGCCAGAAAATTAGGCCGGTCTACTCATCATGTGGCTCAAACATGTATGAGAAAAGAGAAGGACCAATGGCCCATATTCAGTGTAGCTCATCTCATGAGTGGATCAGCTAGGTTTTGGGCCAGGCTATGTCCATGGTGCACCTCACCTGATGAATAGCCTGGTTCACCTACATGTGCCATCTTGGCATGTGATCGGTGCACGAAAACCTTGATCATCATCACACGATTCTCCTTTCCATTTCTCCGACCATGTATATACTTTGAGAACTAGCAGAAAATGGGTCAGTTGACAAAACCCATGTCCATTTTGATTGAAAATTCATGCACTCATAGCATTGATCCAGCAGTTTACAAGATGACATTGGTTTTTTTTTTTTTTCTCCAGCTCCTTATGCTGAAACCCAAGAGGTATAGTATTGAGCACAAGCAGAACTACTCTGGAGAAGGTGACGAGTACATCTATCATTCCAAGGGCCATACCCTCAACCCTGGGCAGAGGGACTGGACCAGGTACCAGCCATGGCAACCCACCAAAACCGAATAAAAACACCATTTTTACATCTCTCGACATCTTGGAACTTGTTTCAGGGCATTTTCATGAGGTTTTTCCCATGCTTCTTCCTTGTTCATGCACTGACTGCTAAGTTTGTTTACTTCGAGTTCCAATGAATTGCTTTTAGATGCGATCAAATAAATGTGCTTGTGCTTGTTGAAAACTACACTAGATGTACTTGTTGGAGGTTGAGGAATTCCACTGTGGATGGACTATTTTCATGAGGTTTTTCCCATGCTTCTTCCTTGTTCATGCACTGACTGCTAAGTTTGTTTACTTCGAGTTCCAATGAATTGCTTTTAGATGCGATCAAATAAATGTGCTTGTGCTTGTTGAAAACTACACTAGATGTACTTGTTGGAGGTTGAGGAATTCCACTGTGGATGGACTACAGTGCAAAAGTTTACACCCCCATTGGATGATCTAAATTGTTCACTTGGTGACCTGTGAACAAACAGGTCTTTTCTTTCAACAATTCGGTCGGCTAGGATTGTCTGTGGGATTAGTGCAATTTTTTCACTATGGCCCATCCCCCGGTGGGGCACTCTAGGACAGCTGGTACTGTACTTGGGAGATTGGATGTGACACTATTCGAATTGTCCCCATGGGGCATCTTTGTTTCACTAGGGCTGTTTTATGTGCAAGGATTGTGCTGGACTGGTGTCAGCACGTACCTAACCCACCCAATTTTGAAACAGCCAAAGCTAGCCCAAGCCAGTGGCGGGCTATAATTTCTATGATGGAGCCCAACCCATCAAAGCTGAGTCAAAGACCTCCCGAAGCATGGGATTTACAGCTCAACTCGCACCTGTCATTGTCATTATCATCAACTTCATCATCATCTAAGCCTCATCCCAAGTAATTGGGGTCTGCCACACAGATGGTGTTCCAATTCCACTATCATGGACCATATTTTCAATTAAACAATAGGTCCTCAAGTCTTTTCTTACTGCTTTCACTCACTCCATTTTATGCCTTACCATTTCCCTTTTAGAACCTTCAACTTAAACCAACTAAAACCTGTACACATATATACCCATTCTCATTAAATAAATAAATAAATCACCATCCTTGTGTTTGATTTTTTATTTATATAGTCCACTAATGATGGGGCCCACAAGCTCGAGGATTTTAATCAACCTATTTAATAGACTATTACATTGTGCGTTATGGGAGTTTTGTTAATCTCTTTGCTGATCCCAGCATAAAGGGGGGTTGAGTCAGAGTTGGCAGTTTGCCATAACTTTCATCATGAATCCTGACAAGACGACATTCCCAAACTCATGCTAGGGCTTGTTATGGCCCTTGATGGGGTAGAATGTGTACCCCAATTAGTTGTAATAAGGCTTCGATGATGATGATGCCAACAACTTGGATTGTCTGAATGGGTGAGACCATTGGTTTGTCACGAAACTATGTATCGGTTGCCATGATTTAGTGAATTGCAGCAAATACACACTAGATGGTCTTTTTGCTTATTTTCAAGTGGTGGGAAAATACTATTTAGTGGAGATGTCTAAAATATTGCCATGATTGTTATTGCTCTAACATATATGAAAGTACACTTTAATTGGCAAAGAAAGCCGTGGTAAACTGGTAATGTATTTATGGCTAACATAATCTCTCTTTATTAATATAATTTATCCTGTCTTTGTTATCTGAGTGTGATTACCTGCTTCTAACTGCACATTGGGTTTTGACAGTAAAGCCTGGCCTCAGCCATCCGTGTAGCCTAGCCTGCCCTAACCATAGTTCAAAAACTTGACTTGATATTTTATACTTAAATGAGTTTTTTATTTTTAATAATTAATTAATTTATAACACACCTCCACACCACATGGGCACTCAATTCCATGATTTCAGTGTTGAAACGGAGCCTGCCTACCAGTGAGCCATGAAGCTGGACGCTGTGAAGTTGCGAGTACACTTTTATTGAGAAATACACATCAATTTGCAGGGAGATTTTTCGACTCAACTTGAAACTCTGCCAGCCTAGTTGACTCGGGCCAACGAGATTTTTAGCTGTCAAAAGTGAGGGTGTAACATCAGGCACTGCAAGAGTATCGAAAGTTTTTTTTTTTAATATTTTTTGACACACCACCTGGCACAATGGTATTGGGATGTAGTGGGATTCGATTGGGTCACGTGTTGTTGTCAAAATGGCCTAAGAAAATCATGTGTGAAAGCTGCTAGGCGGACTACTTGATGATTGGCCACCTGCTGCTGTTAGAGATGGGCTCAGTTCAGTACTAGGCATTACAAGTTTTAAACATGATTTGCATAGGCCATCTTAGGCAGAAGTACGTGGCCCAATCCAATCCTTTTGTGAGGCAATTGGTTCCTTTCTACTCTTTAGATATGCTGGTAGAGGATGCACCTGCTACCACCGCCTTGGTACCCAACTACGTGCTGTTGTGGGGAGGGAATACATGGCCTAACAACTTTCAAATATTTTTGTTGTGAGCTCCGTCTTTGACAGTGACATATTGTATAATTAAATTCAACTATGTTAGGTCACCACAAATGTTGGTGACGGCATAGTCATTGCACAATACACATAGGCTGATAGAGTACTGCTATTAATAGGCATGCACTTAGCAATTGCACGCGTGGCAAATCTGACCGTCCAGCTTCTTGATCCTAAAATAAGATTAGTTGTGCCATTATGATCTTTGATCAATAGACATTTTCTGCTGAATCGAGCCGATGGTTGACTGCCTTTTGTTTTAGTAACTAGGCTTACTCGACGGATTAAAATTGAAAATATAATCACAGCTGTACTGCTGCATGTATAAGATGGTATACTGATTTATTCTCGCGGATCCTTCATTTGGATGATCCAGTCCGTTTATATGATAGGACCCACGACTGATGCTGTCCTTCCTATTTATGCCTGTCATTTCGCAAAATTACGGTTCATATTAATTAGACCACTGGCGCAAGGGTTAGAATCTTTTAAACCTTGAAGCTTTTTCAGAGTTGTTGTGGGTTCCTTCAAATCAACGCCTGGGATCCCCGAACCACAAGAGCCCTCCAAAGACAAACTGGGCCACCAGGGTACTTTCAAATCAACGCCTGGGATCCCCGATCACATTCAACAAGCAAAGGGTTCTTTAAATTACGAGGTTCGGATGAAGTGGTTGGTAAAACCGTCCATGATGTTGACCCACTGCATGAATAGCATTGATTAAGAGGCATGAATATCTCACGACAATTGCCACGAGAAGCCCATTATGGATATTCAAGTAGGCTACACCACAAGAAATAGTGGAATGAAAATGCTTATGTTTATAGCCATTTAACTTTTTCATAAGATGGACCTCACAATGATGACTGAAAACATAAATGTTATCTATATCCAAAACTCCTAAGTGCCCATAAGAGTATTACCATCTTCATTGTTTCATGTGGTGTGGTTTATTTGTGTATATTGGATGTTATGTGAGGAGAGTTTTATTTTATCAACATTAGTTTAGTAACCAAAGAGAAGTTTAGTCTCTTTATTTGAGGACATTTTCACTCTAAAGCTTGAATTCATTTTAGAGATTATGATTTGAGGTGAATGTGCTACGTGTCATTTTTTGCATATGCAATGTGTTAAAACATAGGGTTGTGGGACCCACTTGTGGACATTACTAGTAAGTGGGTCCTATAATAGTTTTATTTCTTTACCCTTTCCTCTTTAAATTAAATAAAGTGAGATCGGAGGACGTGTGATGAGACCAAATGATCTTTAGCTTCATTCAAACTCCCAACCATTTTTCGTCTTCCAAGTTAAATTATCTCATTAGTTATGAAAGTTTAGAAAAAGAAAGGAAAACATACTTCATGGATTTTGACTATTGCCTGCCTTTGTACGATTTAAGTCATATATCATGGTACAATGTCATATTAACTGTAAAATCAAATGGGTGATTACAAAATGAACGCCTTATAAGATTCGATGGTCTTCTTGATTTGGAACACTCACAAAACTCAAAGATGAACGGTACACATTCAACAGTTCAGCAGTTCGCATAACTACTAAGAGAGCAAAGGTGTCTATCACCCATCTAATCCTACGGTCAGAATAGCTCGGATCGTGATTTGCCTTTATATGGATTTTAAAAAAGACGAGAAAAAAAAGAGTCATTGCTGCCTTAGGAAATACACGTGCTCCTCAAACAGCCAATGACGGACTCGACGTCATGGACCCGGAGGCCATGGCAAAGGGCAGGTTACGGACTTACGGTAATCGTTGGCCACCATTTGGTAAATGGTGGTGTCTCATCCATGATCCACGTGGATCAAATGTTCCTAATCCATTCCGTCCAAACTCTGGCCCCACTATGGATGAACAAGAACCCACAATGAAGGACCATCTTAATAAACAACGAGCGAGATTTTCAAACTCCTTAATCAGGTGCAATTACCGAGGATGAAGGGAACAAACAAAAATCAGGCCGGCCGGACCGTGTGAACTATAGGAGCGGTTTTACGTTGTTCCCATTAGTCTGGCCCATGATAGTTATTTTTCCGAATGATTTTTTGCATGTGCAGTTAAAATAATGATTCTCACCTGATTGACGGAGTGGATTTACATATAAAAGATGGTGGGCCACTCAGAGATCGGGTGTTTTACGCAGCTGGGTAAAACAGGCGCTGCAGACGAATCCGGTCGCCTAAAATCGCACGAAACATTGAGCAGCCACGTCTGTAATCCACCTGTTTTATAGCCTTTCAAATTTCAATGGTCTTTTCAGACAATCAAGGCTATTTAACTTTTTAGGTCTGCTCATCCATTTCACTTCTCTCATAAAAACCCATGTTTTTTCATTCAAATCCATCTTTTGAGCCTTTTCTGATCTGGGTCTTCTTCAAAATCACATGAAAGATTGGAAAGATAATATCTTTTGTAGATCTGGATTCTCAATCCTCTGTTTTTTTACAGGTTTCAATCTTTCCGTCAAAAAAATTCTTTTCTTCTGAGGCATTTTAGACTTGGGTCTTTTGAAATTTCCATAAAAAATTAAAAAAAAAAAAAATTGGATCTTTTTTTCAAGGATCTTTACTTGATGAGCATGTGAAAGTCAGATCTTCAAAACCCATTTCTCAGAGAGCTGGAATTTCAATTTTTTAATGTTAAAATCCAATTTTTGGGAATTCTTTTGAAGTGGGGTCTGTTGGATATTTCAGGAAACCCATAAAAGGTCTGATTTTTGTTGGAAAGATCTGAGCTTTTGGTAATGGAGAGACTGGTGGGAACTGTCGTGGCGGTTTTGTTATTGGTTTCTGTTTTGAAAGTTGGAGCAGATGGGTCAGATCACAAGTATAAAGAGAGAGATCATGTCCCTTTGTATGCCAACAAAGTGGGCCCCTTTCACAATCCAAGGTAAATGAAATATATATAAAAAAGAGAAATTCAAATTGATCTTTTCTTTTACTTTTTTTCGTGGGTTTTTTTTTTCCCCCTTAATGTCTATCTGCTCTTAGTTCTCTTTGAAATCGTGTTATTTCCCCAACATTTTTAGTTCATAAATCCAAATTGTGTTATCTAAAGGAGATGCAATTTCTGCGTCTTTCTACAGTTACTCTTCTTCAATATGTGAATTTGCAATCGTTGTCTTGCTTTCGTGAAATTAGTCCATGTTGAATTGGTTATAGTTTATGGTTTCTGACAGTGAAAGTAAAAAAGCCGCAGATCAATGCTCTTGATGAACTTTGTGGCAGCTTTTACGATTACATTCTCAAATTCGTAATTTTCATATTCAGTACAGTTGTATTTTAGATTCAAATTGTTCATCTATCAGTGTTTCTGAAGTATAATTGAAGATCTCATCACTACTTTAGGGCGTGTTTGGATGCACAATTGAATTGAGTTGTGAGCAAGTAGTTTAACGGAAAGGAAATGATTGATTCTTAACAGCGTTTCTAGTATTCGTAACTTGCGACTACATTTCTTTCATGTCCATAGTTAGCAAATATGCGTATAATATGTGTATTTCACTGTTTATTTATTTATTATTATTTTTTTTAAAAGAAAAAAGAAGACATTCTGTCCAGAGTATAATTCAAAAGATACGTTTTAGTTCACAAATATTTTATGGCTTACTTATAAAATGTGCATTATACGCATTTTATAGTTGTTCATGTATAACATAACACATGTATTTATGGTGCGAACTGTTTTTTTTATAGATGCCTTTCGACTTCCACATTGAACTTTTGAAACCTCAATTTTGAAGATGCATTTTTTATTTTTTATTTTGGTTTAAGTTTAAGGGATCGTTTGGATTCCTATAAATGGGGCAAGTTGTAAATGATTTACAGGGAAATCATTTACACTTTGCATTTGGATGACCTTTTTTGCCTATAAATGATTTACAGCATTTACCCCATCTCATTTACTGTTAAAAAGGTGGGATTTCATTTACAGGCTCTCCATTTACAGCCTAACGGATATGCTTTCAAAGACTGGCTCTCCATGTACAGGATTTAAACAATTTACAGGCTATCCAAACACAGACAATCATTTACCTGCAAGTCATTTACAGCTTACCGCCAAACAGGACAGGCTGTAAATGGTTTACACTTTACACCTGTAAATCATTTACCACTTAAACCATTTGCGGGCATCCAAAAGACCTCTAAATTGCTCTTCAGCTTACATTAAAAACTCTTAATACTTTTTTTAAAAAAGACACGGGATGTCCTGCGCCTTTTGCTGCGAGACTATTCCCTACAGATACACGCAATCACCCACAACCACATGTATCGGGTAATGCCGAGGAGGGGGTCAAACCCACCCTACAGGAGCAAACCCACATTAAAAACCCTTAATAGTTTCCAACTCTCTCCACTAAAATAGCCTAAAAACAACCCATATTTAGCAAAATTTTCGTCCTTAACTTTTCAAGTAAAACCGCAGTATACCCAAACCTATCGGTCTTCGATTTTTTGGCATTTCTATTTTTATGGACAAATTTTAACTGTATTTGTCACCATCTACATTGAATGATACTCAGACTTTCGCCATGTGCCACATTGCTAATTATGTTGTGGTCCAGCTTGGAAGTAATGTAATTGCAAATTGCAGCCCAGGAAGGTTTTTCTGATTGGCGATTTCACATTTATTCAACTATTCATTTCAAACCCAATTCAACCGTTCATCCAAACACAACTTAAACAATGAAGGAGCTGAGAACACCGTTTTCCATGTATTATATAACTAGGTTTATCGTGATTTCTCTTTCGGAATGCTGTTGATAATGGGATGTTTTGTGCATCTTGCAGTGAGACGTATCGATATTATGATCTGCCACTGTGTTCACCAGGTTTGTGGTTGGTTCTTTTTTCTTTTTCCCTGATGAAGTTTCTGTAGCTATAATCTGTTCTTATCATCGAATTCCACCTCCCTATTCAGGTGGGTGTCTAAAACTTAATTGATAAAATCATTGCAGAGCATGTGAACGAGAAGAGGGAGGATCTTGGGGAAGTTCTGAACGGCGACCGCCTAGTTGATGCGCCGTATCATTTGGATTATCGGGTGGACAAGCAGACTGAAACCATCTGTAAGAAAAGGCTGCCAAAAGAAGATGTTGCAAAGCTGAGGGTTGCCATTGAGAAGGACTACTACTTTGAGATGTACTACGATGACTTACCCTTTTGGGGATTCATTGGGAAGGTTGACAGGGAGAACAAAATGGATCCGAGCGAGTACAAGTATTTGCTCTTTAAACATATTCATTTCGATATTCTCTACAACAACGACCGCATTATAGAAATAAATGTTCAGACCGACCCCAATCTAACCGTTGACATTACGGAAGATAGTGATATAGAAGTCGAATTCTCATATTCGGTGAAGTGGAAAGAAACCGACATCCCTTTTGAGAAGAGGATTGAGAAGTACTCGAAATCTTCCTCGATGCCCCAGCACTTGGAAATCCATTGGTTCTCGATCATAAACTCATGTGTTACGGTCCTCCTGCTAACTGGGTTTCTTGCTACGATTCTCATGCGCGTCCTAAAGAACGACTTCATTAAGTAAGAACAACGCACTGTTTACTTTTTAATGCAAGGTATACAATGTTCAATCGAGCCCATTAAACTATTACATTGGGCATACCTCTGAATCAATCATACGGTGGATCCCATTGTGGATAAATACACCCAAAAATGCCTCCATTATGATCCTAACTGTCCAATTGGCTGCCCATTAAATTGTGGATTGTAAATGGCCGTTTTGATTTAGTGGTTAGGATCACCTGATCAGAGAGATAATGGCATGCCTCTTACCATTTATGGGGTCCAACACATGAATGGCTTTAACTACTGCAATGTGGGGCCCACCTCTACCATTGCTCAGTCTGACAAGAGACTCAGTTTCTTTTGGTTGGGCATTGTATGGTACCTCTTCTGTACACTGGGTTTTCTGTGCATTTCTCGACTGATTTTTGTCACACCACTGGCAGGTATTCGCACGATGATGACTCGGTTGATGATCATGAAGAGACGGGATGGAAATATATTCACGGAGATGTCTTCCGTTTCCCAAAGCACAAATCTTTTTTTTCAGCCATTATTGGATCGGGAACTCAGCTATTTGCACTGTAAGAACTGTCCCAATTGCAATTTACATTGTAAACGATAAATGCTATCATGAGTTGCACTTCATGGAAGCTCCACGAAGTTCCATCCACATCATACATGTGGCAAATGCTCAAGGTGATCAGAACTGTTGTTTATGGTGGGGCACCATGTGGATGGGGCTAATTTGGAACTTTCTTCCCCCAGCTTTGTATTGACATGGTCTGATTCACCTGCTTTTTTAGTCATCCCTCGTCGCTGGTATCATAGCCTTCCAAATCATGTTTTTTTAAAAAAAATCAATGTACATGAGTGCAACATGTATGGAGGAAATTGTATGGTGCTTGCTTCATGGATGGAACTCAAAAAATCCAAAGAATTGTAGTAATATCCATTGATTCTAATTGCCTATAGTTTTTGTCTGTGTTGCTTATCAGTGCAATTTTCATCTTCCTTCTCGCGCTAGTTGGAGTGTTTTATCCATACAATAGGGGAGCTCTTTTCACCGCTTTGGTTGTCATTTATGCTCTTACCTCCGGCATTGCAGGCTACACTGCAACATCCACTTATTTGCAACTAGAAGGAACTAACTGGGTATGAGATTACTCTGTCAGCTATGTTCTTTTCCATATCAGGTAGTTAAGGGCGTGTTTGGCTCATTTGAATTGAACTGCAATAAATGAATGCGATATAAGGAAGTTTCTAAGTAGGGCGGCACCCATTTTAACCTTTTAATGTTAAGCCCTCACATGCAATTTCATGCATTTCAATTTGGATAAGGGACCATGTTACTGGTAAATCGGGGGCTATTCCCTCAGTACGAATGGAAGGGCTGAGCCCGTACTGTTTTTTTTTTTTTTTTTTTTCCGTTATTGAATTGTGCTATTGCAATTAGTGGGCATGCACGTGCAATGCACATGAGAAGAGGAAGTGATTCTCAAGACGTGGAGGAGGGACGTGGAGGAGGGACAATAAGGAAAGTTGCTTGATACTCTGGTAGAGTATGACGCCTAATCAGATTTATTGGGAAATCAGCCATTGGATATGGGTCCTTTTGAATGACCAAAACCCTCTATATGATGGGCCTAACTTTGGGTAGGGTATACCCAAAATAACTCTCAGATTGAAGTATTTCAACCCAATCTAGGAGATTTTATTTTATTTTTGTATATACATTATATATGTGATGGGCTGTCATATAAATGGTTTGGATAAATGGAAGATGGCCCTGGATCCAAAAGCTAGTCCTGACCTATCCCATTGCAATATGTCCTGATGTATTCTAGCAAACCTTGTTTTGGGTGAGTGTAGTTTACATGCAGTAGGCGACCTGCATGGGCTACTTGCATCAAAATTGTAAAATGACAAAAATGCCCCCATCCTGGTGGAGCAAGTGAGTTTTGCCTGGTTTACAGGTTCATCATCATCGAAGCGTTATCCCAACTACTTAGGGTTGGCTACATGAATCCTGTTATGCCATTCCACTATATCACGGACCATATCCTCAGTTAAAGCAGCCACATAGCTCCCAATTATCTAAATACCCTTGACTTTATTTCAAGTCCCTTCCCATGTCCTTCGAAAATCCAAAGTATGATTCTCTCCATAAACTAATTGCAGGGGGGGCATTGGTTACTCGCATTACATATAGCAGAGGTTCAATTCAAATGAACATCCAAACACAGGCTAAATAGCCCATGGTTCTATGCGGGTTTTCTTTTATTTGATTTTTCTTGTTTTTGCAGGTGAGGAATTTGTTGTTAACGGGCTGCTTGTTCTGCGGGCCCTTGTTCTTGACATTCTGCTTCCTTAACACCGTCGCTATCGCATACAGTGCCACTGCAGCCTTACCGTTTGGTACAATCATGGTGATTCTTCTCATCTGGATGTTGGTAACTTCTCCACTGCTTGTATTGGGCGGTATTGCGGGTAAGAATAGCAAGACCGAGTTCCAAGCTCCATGTCACACGGCAAAGTACCCAAGAGAAATTCCCGAGTTGCCATGGTATAGAGGAACCATCCCCCAGATGGCCATGGCTGGCTTTCTGCCCTTCAGCGCCATCTATATTGAGCTCTACTACATATTTGCTAGCGTGTGGGGTCACAAAATCTACACCATATATAGCATCCTTTTCATCGTTTTCATCATTCTTATTATCGTCACAGCATTCATCACAATCGCGTTGACATACTTTCAGCTTACTGTTGAGGACCATGAGTGGTGGTGGAGGTAATGTACAACCTGTTCTTTTTCCCTTTACGTGTAACCATATGTTTCGTTGTGGCTTTTATGTAAGACCCAAGTCAGTCATCAGGTGGGCTACCTTGTGATTCTGTTGGCTGAAGAATTTGGTTGGTCCACTCATCAGTTGGGCCATAATGCTTGAAACAAATAGATTGCTGAAAGGACTGGTAAATCATTTTTAGCCATCCATTTGATTCATACATTGGCCAACCTGATGAGTTGGTGGCCTGATTTTTTTAGCCAAGGTGTCCACACTGCTGGCCCCACCTGATGATCAGGACAGATTTGGCACCATTTACAAACATGTGGAATTTTTTCATTAAATCTGCAAGTGAAATGCATCCCTCCCCCCCTTTCTTTTTCAAGCAGGGTGGGGGTTAGTGTGGCTTTGCTTGATCATCTCTCACATTTTAAAATATGAGATATTTTTTAACATCTGAACCGTTCGTCTGACTTCCCAACACAAAAAAGACTGATTGAAGCCCATTGGATAGAGAAGAGCTGTTAAAATACATTTTTAGTGGCATCCAAACCCCCATGATGAGGAAGCAGCCTGGAATTGCCGTTACATTCCTTTCGTGTCTGTCTTCAAAGTAACAGAATTGCAATTTAATTTGATCGTGCGTTCAAACAGATCTTAAAATCTTTCACAATACCGACTTCCATTTGGAGCTGTTCCTGATATAGTTACCATCTTTAAAGTTTGTTTCATCCAATGCCAGATCTATTCTTTGTGGAGGCTCTACCGGCGTATTTATCTTTGGCTACTGCTTATACTACTACTACGCTAGATCAGACATGTCCGGCTTCATGCAGACATCCTTTTTCTTCGGTTACATGGCTTGCATTTGCTATGGATTCTTCCTCATGCTTGGGACTGTTGGTTTCCGCGCTTCCTTGCTATTTGTGCGACACATCTACCGTTCAATCAAGTGCGAATAGTGGCGTCGACGTGCATGTGGCCAGTGCACATTGTAGCGGTAGCAGTAATGGTAACCGATGAGCATTTTCTTTTGATTATGTAATCCAATGGTGAAGATTAACATCATGATTTTTTGTAGAAATGTATCATGGACTTTTCAACGATTGTGATGTGAGGCCATTTTTTGTCGACGGATGAACGTAATTGATCTCGTGATGGAAGTTAAGGTTCGCAGTGGCGTATGCTGTCCTGAAATTGTAAAAGAAATGACAATGTATCACTGCTATTCGTATTATCAGGTAAGTGGGTTAAAGCATCATTTTCAATGGTTCTGATTTGGAGTGTGCCGCTGGCCCACCTTCCAATCTTGGGTTTGAGTGTTATAGTCTGAGCATCGATGATGATTGAGATTCTTTGTAGTCTCTCTAATGTTAGATTGACAGTCAGGAAATCCACGTTCAAGAATCCCACATATGGCAATGTGGTGCAGGAGTGTTCGATGTGGGCTCTTCACATCGGGCTATGACAGTCAGGAAATCCACGTTCAAGAATCCCAAATTGTTCATATCCTTATTTCCAAAGGTTACTAATCTATCCGTTAATCAAGTGGGCCACACGCGTACAAAGAAACAGGCATTTAAAAAAGATTAAGAGCAGCTTCCTCCCCTCCGGTATATGACAATTTACTTAGCGCCCCCTCAATTTTGGACTATTGCAAATATCTCCCTTTCATTAGCCACTTTAGAGGAACATGTACTAAATGACAAAAATACCCTCTCTCTGAGGACGCCAATTTGCATGTGTGTGGGGCCCACTGTTATGTGTAAATGGTATACAACTAGTCTTGCAGTGATCCTCTGCTATAAAAATTGGGTGCCTCGAAACTAAGACCAATCTAATCATCGAGTGGGCCATACCACAAAAGCAATGATCAACGGCCCAAAAGCTTCAACCTCCCAATTCAGGTGGTGGGCCATCCTACGGTTGGATCAGCCTCGGCTTTTGGACTGTCCTGTTTTTACGGTGGAGTGACCAGACTGGACGGGTTGAATGACAATACATGTACTACAGTGGGCCCACACGTCATCAAGTAGTTGCCGGCATGAAAGGGTTAATATGGTCAAGATAATGGTGCTAACAGACAATGTCACCTTGTATGCTTAATCTTAAAAAAATCTTCAAAACATAAGGTATTTGTAATCATCCAAGACTCAGGGGTGCATTTATAATTGTCATATAACTGAGGGAGGTTGTAGCAGTTAACTCCTAGAAAATGAAAAGGTCAGGATGCAAGATCCATGTTTTGAGGGAGGTTTTGCATTTATAATTGTCATATAACTGAGGGTGTAACACTAATGATACTTCTAGGCAAAGCAAATATTGACTACATCAC
This sequence comes from Magnolia officinalis, assembly GCA_021015155.1. Lineage (NCBI taxonomy): Eukaryota > Viridiplantae > Streptophyta > Magnoliopsida > Magnoliales > Magnoliaceae > Magnolia > Magnolia officinalis. The sequence goes on from JAJHSJ010000007.1 coordinate 3,370,110, forward strand.
TAAAATCACACTGAAAGAATAATCCAAACCATTCAAAGGATAACTATCTAAATGGACGGGTAAAAAGTGTTGGCAAATTTATGGCCTACTCAAGACTCAAATTTTCTCATTTTTGACTAAAGTATATATTTTAATGGGCTTATTATAATATTTCTATTAAATATTGCACATGTACACCAAATTAGGATATTCAAGCTATTTGGGATATCACATATATTCAGGTGAATATATTAAAATTTTCAAATGTATTTCAATTCCTCTCATTTATTCCATCAAAACAAAATATTTTGATTTCAAATGTATTTCATTTACTCTTATCCAAACAGAACTTTGTCACCATTTAATCTCAATTCATTTATGCCTCTGAATCCATTTCTCGTTTACTTCCATTTACAAACTCCCTTTTGCGAAAAATTGAAAATTGTGAGATTCACGTGACTTATATCTCACATCCAACCCATCCAACAAATGCACACTAATATTATTATCAGACAAACCAAAAGTATGTGGATCCAATTGGAAGGTGGGCTAATTCATAAAAAAAAATAATGCACACCATTCAAAATATTCCAATTCAAGTGCATCCCATCAAATGATGTAATTGACCCAATGTTCCATAGTGTGGTGCATATATTTAACGGGTCGGATGTTGTACACATATCATGCAAGCTTCACAAGTCTTGAGTTTCACTATTTTTTAAAGAAAAAAAAAAAAAGAGGGCATTTTTATTATTTCATCCTCAAAAAGCCCTTCCATGGAAGAAATGAAAAATCTAAACTTTTATATATTTATTTATTATTATTATTTTTTAAATGTGATAATTTCAACATAAAATTGTGAGAAATTAAAAATGCCGTGATTACCAAATATTGGCGATATTTTTGACACTGGTGCACATGGCTCAGGCCAAAATGACTTGAGCTGAACGCCGGCATGAAATCAATCGAGCCACACCCGTCAAACCTGGCTCACAACCTAAGCCCATAGGTCCAAGCCAGGACCAAACCCGGCCAGGCAGGCTGCTCGGGTCACTTATCCTTTCGCATTCAGTGCAAGACTGTGGCCCCACCTGATGAGTCGACTCACCTGATTTTTGAGTCATTGGAATGGTTAGTATCAGCTCCACCTGATGAATGGCCTGGATCTCTCACATGTGTGCCACATTGGCACGCCTCTGATGAGGCCCTTGTCCACCACACTCGGGAAAATCTCAATGAGTGAAACAAATCGAACTAAAGCATAGATGGAACTAATCTAGTAGGTGATCGGGACCATGGATTCGCTGCCCAAAAGACCATGGCCTCCAAAATCAGGGCAACCAGACCATCATAACCATTCAATCCTGGCTCCGACCTCGCTACTGGAGGGGTCACTACCATATCCCATTCGAGTTCCAGTTGGGTTGATGTCAGCCCTACCGCTACCCATCCGCCTATGAATTTGTTTTGCATTTTGGGTTTGGTTGGATCGTCTGGTCTAGTCCATTGATAGAGATATAGCTGGAACCTGAGCCCGGCCCATTTACTTAAATGGCATGCATTTCTAATTCAAACTCGACCCACAAGAAATAATTACTCTGAATCCATGAAGCTTTTTGGACTCCTCACAAGGCTTCATCGAATCGACGAGGGATAAAAGTAAGAATGATTTCTAATAAATTTAAAATAAATTGATTGATAATAATAATAATAATAGTTACAACTCTTTAAATAATGAATTCAAACCTAAGGTGGTTTTTGGCTTAAACTCAAACTCACACACCCTAAAAATGTAACTTACTATAAATAGTAAACTTATTATTTATAAATTAACCTTTTTCTTACTAGACTTTATGGTTTTTGGCCAAAATTAATAGGTATCCAATTTAACCCAACCATGCCATTCTCATTTTCTTGACTTTTCTATGACTCATTATTTATAATAAAAATGAAATTAAATGGGACTTTTAACCATCGATATGATGGAATCTTGCAAATACGGTGTAAGCCTCCTACCTTAAAATCATATATGGACTATAGTATGTTGAAAAACTCATTGGAGTTTGTAAAATACTTGAGAACTTTTCCACTTTTGATTGGGCCTTCTTAGGCTAATTTTTTCATGAAAGTGTCTATAACTCACTCTACATCAGATTCAGACAATGAACTCCACCACAAGGATCACTTGGCACAAGGCCACACCCAAACAGTTGACCGTTTTAAGTGGGGCTGGAAACATTCTAATTCAACATTCAATTGTGCTCCAAACTGTTGAGTGGACCTACCAAATTTCACCCAAGGCAATCTTCATCATAGATCCCACTTTTGCAGATGTCCCACATACAACTTGACACACATGAGATTGGTTGTATTTTAAACTACTTGTGGACTATCATTACACATCGATTAATCATTTAGTTTACTTAAAAACTTATTTAGTAACTTGTATTTGGAATGCATTGCTACCCAAATCACAATTACACTATAATTAAGTGATTTAGAATTTTAGTTGTGTATGATGTAAATGTATCTAGATAATTATTATAATAAGCCCATTAGAGATCATTACTGTAAGAAGTCTATTGAAATGTATATTTTAGCCAGAAATGAGGTAATTTGGAGCTCAGGTGGGCCATAAAAAATGTGCACAGATCGCATTTGATATGGACACTCCAAATGGTTTCTTTGTTATGTCCATTCACACATCTTACGCATTACAAGCATATATACCAATCCAAACATAATGACAGACCCAAACGGTGATTAGTGCAGACTAACGCCGTTACAATGATCCAAACCGTCTAATTTCTCTTCAGTTGAAATTGGGTAGACGAAAGTTTTCAATTTTAACCATCCATTCGATGCTCACAAATCAGGCGGCTACGATCGGTCCATCAGGGTGATGTTCTGACCGTTCCACCCCATCCACAGCGAAAAAACAAAAAAAAACCACCAAAAATTCTCTATTTTCTTATTCATCATCTTATCTACACCCACGAAAATTATTGCTGATTACAGATTATCAGATATTCAAATGAAAAAAAAAAAACCATAAATTGATGGAATGAAATCCATGGATTCAGAATTTCAATTGCAGAGATTCGATCAAATAAAAAAGAAAGATTAAGATATTTCACAGAAAACAGCAGTTTTTTTTTTTTTGGCTTCCCTGTCTTCTCCCCAAGATGGTGCTAACATGCGCTGAGAACAGTCACCAACAGTGAGTCTACCCTGAGTCAACCCAGCCGAAATGGGTAAAATCCGAGAGAGAGGGAGAGAGAGAGGGTGATAATGATCAGATGGTCTGAGTCTCTGGGAGAGAATCGAAACCCATGCGTTTTAAAAAAGCACAAGGAATACACTCGAATCCAAATTCCCCCAAATACACACTACCAAAAAAAGCACAAGGAATGCAATTGAATCCAAATCCCCCCAAATCCTCAATACCCCCCAAAAAAAAAACACAAGGAATGCATTTGAATCCAACTCCCCCCAAATACACAGTGCCAGAAAAATCACAACGAATACAATCAAATCCAAATCCCCCCAAATCAACACTGCCAAACTCACTTTCTAACTGAATTAATTTCAAATACTTTCAAATACAAGTTGCCAAACTACTATTAACATAATCACTTATAAGGAAACTACACTTACAATTGCTAATACACATAAATGTTTTTTTTTTTTTTTCTTTTAAATTTTATTTAATAAGAAAATCCATTCACTGATATTCTAAACGGCGAGCAGAAAATGAACTTCATCGTATCCTTGATCTGGACCAAACTCCCATCCATCTCTAACACCTGCATAAGGAAAGCCCCAGATACTGAACTGATCACCTGCCATCCAACCGTTGTTAGCCGCCATCTCAGCCCATTGCCCGATTAAGACGTAATACATGCTGCCAGTACTCTCTTGCTTCCGAAGCCTGAATTTCAAGTCCCACATCCTTCCCCATTGGTCGTGGCCCACCACTGGGACCACTTCTCCTTTATGAACGCCGAGTCTTTGATTGAGTGTAAGGCATCTGAAAATGTTTTCCTCCCCCAGATGTCTGCTGATTATTAAACGATTTTGGCTACGTCTTACGTCCGTTTCTGTCAGCTTCTTCTCAGAAATTAAGCGTAGAGGCGTTCTTGCGCTCACTCGATTTCCTAATCCTCTCTGTATATGTTGATGCCATTGATCTTGTCGGTCCCATGGAAAACACGGGCCCAGTTCCGTAGGATCACCTCCGAGTTCTGTCGATGCTTGATTGACGAGATTAAATAAGTTTCTACCGTTATAAGCCATTGTTTGAGCTTATCTCTGACGAGGAAGAAGAAACTCTAAAAAAGGAGAGAGAGTCTAGTAGCGTAGAATGGATATACTACTTTACTTAAAAGGAGAGAGATCTACTGAATCCGAAGCCGATAGTAACTCCACTGAAATGTATGCGTCTTATCCACGCCGTCTATACGTTTACCATCTTAGGGCATGATGGTAAAATTGAATAATATTCAAAGGTCAAGGCGACCAAACCATTGTATTTTACTTTTATCCGTGGCTTTATTGGAAATTTTGGATGGTGGACGTCATTATTCCTGCTGTTTCCCGTGTTATGGTCTATAGATTTTGATATGCTTTCAAATGATAGATGATAAAACGTATGGACGGCATGAATCCATGGTGGGCCCCACAGAGTTTACTCAATACACAGCTGGCTTCCACCGAATCGGCGTTATTTTATTGCTAGGAAGGCGCTCCCAAAATGAAGTTACAGGTGGACTAGGACCTGGAGCTGCCACCGACCGTAACTACCTAGCTAGAGACGGACGGACTACCCGGGGCTGTGTGGGACCCACCGTGATGTATGTGTTTTATATATGTCATCCGTTCATTTTTGGCATGACAGCTAAAGTTAACCACACAATAGAAATTCATGGTATCAATGATACCTGCCTAACCATAATGTTTATCTGTCGTCCAACCTGTTCATAAGATCACCTAAACCTAAATAAAGGGAAAACACAAATATCTGTTCCATTCAAAACTTATACATTTTTCTTTATTGTCCACTTGAGCTTTTATCTATTTCTTTGTCTTCCTTTTTATAAAAGCTCAAACCTATTCATAAGGTTATATAAACTTAAATAAATGAAAACACAAATATCTGAGACGAGTTTTGAATGGTATAGGTTTTTCTTTATGGTCCACTTGAGCCCTCTATCTGCTTCTTTATTTTTGCTCATCACCTAAATGAACTTTGAAAAATGGATGGACTCTATGTATGAAAAACATTCGTCACAATGGACCTCACAGAGCCCTGCTGCGACCAGAATCCAGGTAGCTGAGTGTGGCCTTGACTGTGAGCCACACCTGAATGTATTTGCTGTATATCCACCCTATTCATCTGTTCTTAAAGCTTATTTTAGGGCATGGTCTCTAAAATGAAGCAGATCCAAATCTCAGGTGTACCCCACCATGGAAAAATGAACTCACGCCCTCAATGTATGTGTTGTAGGGCTCACTTGATCACTTAGTCCTGTCAGTATAAGTTTGGTGCCGTCCATCCTGTGACCCACAGGAATTTTCCAGGATTGCCTCCGAGATTAAGGAAGTTTCTATCGTCATTGGTCTTTGTTTTAGCTACACTCTGATTAAGATACACAAGTCAAAAGAGAAGAAACTTCGTGAGCATGAGCTGTATATCCACCCGTCTATTTGTTTTTTTTCTATGTAAAGATAAAGAGTCCAAAAATTAGGTGGATCCAAAACTAAGCGGGCCACAGGAAAGAAAACAGTGAGGATTGAACATACACCATTGAAATATTCTTGGGCCACAAAAGTTTTGTATCAGGCTAATTTTTGCGTTTTCTAATTCATCTCAGTGAAAATAACCTCATGAACGGTTTGGATGGCACATGAACATCAAGGTTGAATCAGGAAGGTTATTATCCTGAGACACTGATGAACGGAGTGGATTTTCCAAGGGCATCTCTATGGGCCCCACATAGCTTCCGCAGGAACTATGGCTGGGGCGCACAGGCAACTCGCATCCCATTGCAAGGAAGTTTCTCATGTCTCTGTCCGTTTGTTCAGACGGCATTCCTCCAGTGTCAAAAAGTCCTTGTATGAAGTTTCTCGCATCCTTCCGTGTGTACGAACCGTAGTGAATAGAAAAAGAAGGGGCATTTCGAACGAGAAAAAGTACTGCCATTCGCGAGACGGCAGATTAAAGAGACGATTCGCTGCACGTTTGACAATTTTACAGGTGTGACAGAGATCCGATCCACGAATCACGTTTGTGCCACGATGAACAGGACGCCGATTAGGTACTACCATCGCCTGTCTCGAGGGGCTTTGAGGGGCCACCATTATTTATGGGTTTAACAACACTATTAATCCATTTTGCCATATCATTTTAGGATATGATTTCACAAATGAGCCAGATTTAAGGCTTAAGTGGACCACACTATAAGGAAGCAACGGTGATAATGATGCCTACCATTGAAACCTTTCTAAGGCCTATTGATATGTTTATTTTTCATCCAACTTGCTCATAAGGTTTTTATTTTTTATTTTTTTTTATTTTTTTTTTTTTTTTTTTTTTTACACACACGCACACTCATGCTGGTGGAATTTCACCACCTATGGGTACTCGGACCCTTGACCGGGAGTTGAAACTCTTGAGAGTCTACCACCCGGGCAAGAGTACAGACCCAGCTCATAAGGTTAAATATAAAGGCAAAACACAAATATAAGCTTGATTCAAAACTTTTGAGTCTCTAGTAAGCTTTTAATGGTAGGCGTTGTAGGAGAAATAAACCGGCTAATCACGGGCCAGGTCAACAACTCAAACAAGCCACCGATGTGATCTCAACCTCAGACTCCTCAACTAAATATAGAGAAAGGTCAAGCTTGACCTCCTCGACTAAATACGGGGAAAGGCCAAGCTCCACCTCTTTGTACAAGGACGAGGCATTCGCTAGTCAACCGCAACGTGAAGCAAACTATCCCACTTCAGGTCGGCGAGACCCATCCTTAGATAAACACAATATCGACATCAACTTTGGTTGTGACTTAGCTCAGACCACTCCGGGGGAGCTGAACCCACCCTTCATGAGGTCAGGTCGAACCTCAATTAACTCTATCAGCGTTCTCGACGGAAGATTACGGAAACCGACTTTCATATGGATAACTCTGAAATTCTAGCCAAGGTCTAGAAAGATTTGTTGTGCAATGAATTTGACGCAGGGATGAATGTGATGAGGATAAATACTCCGAATCCACGGAGCTTCTTTGGACTCCTCACAGAGACTTCTTGAATCCACGAGGAAAGAAAGCAAAAATATAAATAAATTCTAATAAATTCGAAACTAATTAATTAATTGATAAAAACGAGTTCACAACCCTTTAAATAGGGATACCAAGCAATGAGAAAGAAATCAGAATCAAACTACAACTAAAACTCCTATAATTCGTGACTTACTATAAATAGTAAACTTACTATTTATAAATGGTCGTGATGTCTATTAGTGCGCAAGGTTTTCGGTCAAAAATAGTAAGTGTCTTATTTGGCTTCACCAAACCTTTCTCCTAATTATTCTAAGCTCTTTTCACATTGGGCGCAACTCCTAAAGCCCGACGGATGAAGAGTTATAATCAAACCAAAACTTACTATTTATAGTAAAAATGAAATTAAAGCAGGGAAACGACCGTCGATCCAGAGGTTTTTCGCAATTCTGGGCGTTGCAACCCTACATAGCTGGGTTGGTTGGCTAAAGTAGCTCGTTCTACCCCAAAATCATATATTTTACGTCAAGTAACTCATTCCGGATTGCCAGATACGCCCGATCTAAGGTCCGATGGTCCGGATCACTTCTGTCGTCAACCGGGCCTTTTCTGATCCATCTTGGCCATGAAACTGTCCGCGACCCACTCTACATCAGCATTCGACCCAGGTTCTTGACTTAAGCATAAGAGGGTCCTCTGCACAAGCTAGGATCTTCTCTCTCCTCTCTCTCTCTCTCTCTCTCTCTCTCTCTCTCTCTCTCTCTTGTGCAGGTTTGCGAGTCCAGGGAAGGTTAACTAGATTTCTGCATCAACAGTGACCGTTAAATTCCCATTATAGGGTCCACTTGAGATTTATATATGCTCATTTTTATTTTATATATCTTAAAATAATATGGAAAAATGGATGAGCAGTGTTAACATACATTGCAATGGGCCCTCAAAGTCCCATCCTATTCCAAGCTCTAATAGGCATCCCAATGAAGAACATAGTTTAGCTCATACATGATATGATTAAAAAAAAAAACAAAAGGCACATAGTGTTTGTTTGGGTGCGTTTGGTAAATTGACTGAAAAAAGTCTTATATTAATTTAAGTACTGAATACATTGTGTAATGAAATTTATTTATTGATAGTGTTGAGATGCTCAATTGGTAAGTTGTTCCTAAACACTGAAATTTAATAGTGAATTCAAAATTTTATGTTTAATAAAAATATTTGAAATTTGATAATTTCATCAAATTACCCTTGTCATAACACAGTTAGGAAAAAAATAGATGGAACGGATGAATTTCTCAGAAACATTGGACACCTAACTTCCACACCATATAAAGTATTGGGTACAATTATTTGGTCATGCTTCTTTGTCATCCAACTTGTTAAAAATGTTATGAAGACTTGGATGAAGGGAAAAAAAAAACAAATATAAGATTGATCCAAAACTTCAATGGCCTCCGAGAAGTTTTGGATAGTAGACTATTCAATCCTTACTACTTTTTGTGGTGTAGTCCACTCGAGCTCTGTATCATACTCAATTTTTGGCCCATGCCATAAAATGGATGAGCATTGTAGATAAGGGACATACGTTATGGTGAGGCCCACAAAACATCGTGGTGACGTCAACATGGTGGTGTGTGGCACATCAAGCAAGTTTCCGTAATGGATTTCTTACCATAGAATTAGGCTGGTATCGTGTTGATGTGGCAAAGTCATGAACACCCCCACTGGGATGTATGTGCTAGATTCACAATGTCCATCCTTTTTTCTTTTCTTTTCTTTTTCAGATTGTTTTATGTCATGATCTAAAAAATGGGCCAAATCCAAAGCTCAAGTAGACCACATTACAGAAAACAATAGGGATTGAATGTCTACTATTGAAAACTTCTTGAGGCCACATGAGTTTTATATCAAGATGATATTTGCCTTTTCTGTTAATCCCAGTCTATATGACCTTATTAACAAATTGAATGGTAAATAAACATAATTTGATGGCTAATTGACGCAGGGGAGGACGTGAGGTCGAGCACCGTCTTCCTCAAGAGGATAAATATTCCGAATCCACGGAACTTCTCTGGACTCCTCACAGAGACTTCTCGAATCCACGAGAAAAGAGAGCAGAAGATAGAAATAAATTCTAAATAAATCGAAATAGATTAATTAATCATATAAAAACGAGTTCACAACCCTTTAAATAAGGGTACTAAGCAATGGAAAGAAATTAGAATCAAACTACAACTAGGACTCCTAGAATTCGCGACTTACTATAAATAGTAAACTTACTATTTATAGACGGTCGTGATGTCTACTAGTGCGCAAGGTTTTCGGCCAAAAATAGTAAGTGTCCTATTTGGCTTCGCCAACCTGTTCTCCTATTATTCTAGCTCTTTTCACGTTGGCGCAACTCCTAAAGCCGACGGATAAAGAGTTATAAGCAAACTAAAACTTACTATTTATAGTAAAAACAAATTGAAACAGGGAAACGACCGTGAAATCAGGGGTTTCTCGCAATTCGAGCGTCGCAACCCGCGTAGCTGGGTTGGTTGGCTAAAGTAGCTCGTTCTACCCCAAAATCATATATTTTCGTCCGCTAACTCATCCCGGATTGCGAGATACGCCTGATTTAAGGTCTGATGGTCCAGATCACTTCTGTCGCCGACTGGCCTTTTCTGATCCATCTTTGCCATGTAATTGTCCGCGACCCGCTCTACATCACTAATAAACATTGGTGTACCCTAGGAAGGTTTCAATGGTGGGTGCCATAGCTTCAACAACCTTTTGTGGTGTGGTCTACTTGAGTTTTGGATCTGCCTCATTTTTCATATCATGTCCCATGATGATCAGAAAAATTGGATAGACCGCGTGGATATAACAAATACATTAGAGTGGGGCTTATAGGACTTTGCCATGTAATAATAAGGTCCACTCCATATGAGGAAAACGGGCAAATTTTATCATTTTCATAAAAAATTAAAGCAAAGCCACTTACACAATTCCGGATGTATCACTTACTGCTTTTGGCTCATAGACCATCTCGGAATTAATTCATTGTTTTATTTCAGTGTTCAAGAACAATTTATTAATCAGGCATTACAACACTATCAGTACATGAAATTCAATACACAGTGGATTCAATACTTAAATTACTTTTAGACTTTTTTTAATTCAGTTTATCAAATGCACCCTTACATTAAAGATTAGTTTTAAGTGTGTTAAACAAATACTTAAAATAGCATATTAAGTAACTGAAATCTGCATATTAAGTGGCAAACAAACAGCCCCTTTGATGAAAATGCAGTAAAAGATGAGCCCTTTGTGGTGTATGTATGACCCTTCTGATGAGTAGACCTGCAAGATTTTTGGGACAGATTATGATTACCGTCGATTCCACAAGTTGAGCGGTCCAGATCTCAAGGATATTTGCAATGTTGCCACATGTGGTGAATTGCTTCTTTAGTCTCCCCTACTGCATCTCTCAGCACTTTTTCGTTAATTTCTATCCCATCCCCACCCTAGTGATGTTACCGCCCTTTGACGTCTCCAACTTATTGTTTGTGATACCTCAACCGTCCATGGGCAGCCATCTGTGATAAGAACTGTTCATGAGGTGGGACCCACAGTAGATGGCCGAGGCTGATGGTGCAAAAATCATATAGATGCGATGATCAGGGGCGCCCCTGTGCCTGTAAAAAGTGTTTAGAAGCTAGTAAAGCTCAAGGATTACACTTAAGGGACAATGGACATTTGATTGGGCGGTTAGGATCATCCCATGTTTATGATCTTTGCGTAGTTGTGGCCCACTAAATGAATGGTTCGTTTCACGTAACGTGGGCCACATATTGTGAGTTAAAGATCCTCAAATATATACATATTTCTTGGTGACTGAGTATCATATTTATTTCACAAAGAGAAGTGGAACTCAGTAGATTTGGGGCCTGATATTCATTCACTATTGTTTCCTGTGGTGTGGTCCACCTGAGATTTAGATTGGTGATGCAAAAAAACTGGTACGTGCGCCCTCCCCTGTCCTACCACCTGCAAAAGGAAGAAATAAAGGAGACCCTGGATAGAGCCGGGGACCCTCCGATGCTAAAATCAGTGATAAGACTGTGAAGGAAGGGTGTTTTAGAAGAATTTTTTATGTACCTTTCATCATTGAGGTTTCCTGTACTTATAGGAAGGGAAGGGTCCCATCGTACAGGGATTCTTCTCCTAGTATATCGGAGATTTGATTTTGACCCGTTTTTTTATTCTTCCTGATTCCGAGATTTTCGGGATCGAGAATCCTTTCACAAGATTTTCAAAATGGTATTTTCATCTACATCGTTTTTTTCTTACTTGGCTCAGTCCTATCCAACTCTAATAGTGAGTGAGTCTCGGCTAACTGTAAGAATAAAACAATTTGTCTTCTGTTGGATGAGAGGGAACCGATCCGTAATCGATATCTTCTCTTAATCCGATAGCCGACTTTATAACTGACCTAATATGGGTCGGTTTCAAGGTCGGTCGGGTAGCTTCTGAGTTTTAGGCCTTAATCGGCTTCTTAGGATATTGTTGCCTCGTTTACCGAGTCAACTTTATGCATCTCACGTACTTTGCCTTGTGGCTCGTGACTTTATAAATCTCAATCTGGATTAATTCATTGCAGTCTGAGATAAGTCTCTCCTTTAGGCATTTTGCTTCTCTAACTCGGTCGGACTTAATGCCTCGAAATCCCGGACAGTATCAGTAGAGTTGGTCTATTCCATAATCGAGTCTTCGAACTTATCATATTTTTCCCCAACATAGATGTCCTTCACCTTTTATATCTCATCACTTAAAATAAGTTAGAAAAACAGATGAGCGGTGTGGATATACAGTACATATATTAAGTTGAGCCCCACACCACTCACTGCCTGACTCAACCTAATCTTACCCCGACCGAATCCACCATGTAAAGCCAATGACACCGGGCTTCCTACGAATGCTTGCTGTCGTCGTCTTGGAGTTTACTCCCACATCGGATAAAGAGCAAGAATTCCCGCTCCAGATCGCGGGTATAAGATTCAAAGACCAGAACTAAATAAAATCACGGAGCCGTGTGGTGAGCACAGAGCGAACTATTCTTTCGCCTTTTACTAAAGAATACCGTGTGCGCGTCACATACAGCGGCATACGCCTATTTTTGGAGGGCTTTTCACTAAATTTAGTGGAAGGCCCACTATCAATTGAATATCAACCTTTCAGGATTTGTAACCGTCAATAGAATATATCATCCTTTCTGGATTTTGTCACCGATCATTTAGTGGGTTGAATCTGTTCATCGGTAGATTTTGCTATCAGTTGAAAATGGAATGAGATGAATCTCATCCTCGTGATGATCCAAACTGTAGCAGCTCTTGTGCCCCAATATTAAAAAGCCCAAGATCCATTGCCAGCCCAACAGAGCACGGGCCTGACACAAAATATAGGGCTGGGGAGGCTGCCTGGCACATTGCCATTGCTAATCACAGAATTAAAATGCCATTAAAACATAATGGGCCAATAGGATTTAGACACAACCCAGCCCAAACCCCCAATAAAAAAAAGAGAGACATAGGCATTGGTCCAGTAATCAGCCCTAATAACTAGCCGAAGCCCAAAGCCCAATGGGCTAAGCTCGCCCATTAACGACTACCAACAGGCGCGGATTGTCTAAGGTAGTGAAACTCACCACGCTAGCTTCGCTGTAGGGTGATGAGTAAACTGTGGGGCCCACTGATGTATGTGTCATTATCCACGCCATCCATACGTTTTTCCAGCTCATTGCAGGGCATGAGCCCAAAATTGAAGGATATACAGAGCTCACCACACCACGGAAAAGTGGGGCTAATGACATCCACCGTTGAAACCCTTCCTAGTGATGTTTATTTGTCATCCAACCTGTTCACAAGGTCACCCAGACATGGATGAACGGAAAACACAAATATCAGCTTGATCCAATACTTCTGTGGGCCCTAACAAGTTTCAATGATGAGCTTTCGATTCCCAAATTTTCCTATGGTGTGATCCACTTGAGCTTTGGATACGCTTCAATTTTGGGGTTTTAGCCTTAAAACGAGCTGAAAAAACGGATGGACGGCATGGATAATGACAAATACATCATGGTGGGCCCCACAGTTTATTCACCATGCTATAGCGTGGTGAGTTGCTCACTTCACAATCCGCGTCCATTAATAACCCCACCCACACATTTGCTTGCTGGCTGCTCACTGCGCAGCTCATACTCGAAGGAGTAATGGCACGTGCTCACGTCTCACACGTGGAAAAGAGAAGAAGCGTGCCTCTTGCACTCGTCCGGGCGTCCCTAGTGTGTAGAAATCATATCATGTCTTAAACGTCACACCCTGATCCGTAGAAGTAGTAGACAGTGAAAGATACCTCGTTTCAATACTGAGATCTTGATATGTGTTGTGTACTAACTAGCTAACATTTAAATAAATAATTTTTATTTTAAAAAAAAAAAGAAGTCAGGTCGGCCAAAAATGATCCAGATCGTCCATCTGAATGGTCATGCCATTGACAGGTAGGTGTACGAAAATCCAGCCGATCGAATAAAACCAGCAGCTTGACTTTCCCCATTAAATGTGGGCCGTTAAGCAGACTGACAGTACTCATACTAAATTCATATAATTGCCGCTCCACTTCAAGGCACAAAAAATGTATGATGGACGGTGCAAATCATCCATCATCGAACTACCATCGCAGTTTGCTAAGCACGCGATTTTCAGCTACGGTGGATCGATGGAAATACCATCAAGAAATGACTAGTGCTATGGCCCGACGTATGAATTCTGCTCGCCCTCTATACCTACGTGTGCAAGAGATTCAGACTGTTTATCAAGTGTGGTCCACCGCATGAACAGCCCGGATATCGCGCAGAGGAGATTAAGATTGGTGGGCCATCTCATCTATTTTCGAACTTGATTCTTTAGGCTTCAGTCCCACCTCGGAGATTATAAAAGAACTCCATTTGCAAACGACGTGTATAAGATGCGGAATAAGAAAGGAAGAAAATCACGGAGCCGTGTGGTGCGCACAGAGCGAACTATTCTTTCGCCTTTTACTAAAGAATACCGTGTGTGCGCCACTTATAGCGGCATACGCTTATTTTTGGAGGGCTTTTTCCTATATATAGGGAAAGGCCCACTATCAATCAAATCTCAACTGTTTTACGTTTTGACCGTTCGTTTTTGTGGGCCTATTTTGATCATGAGTATAATCTGGTATTTGGATTGCTATGAATAGATTCTTATTTGGATTGATGCCAGCGGACCAACTATGGTCTGTGGATAGCCGTCTAAACAGTCTGGCCAATCTGATACGTGTGATGAACCAAACCGTTGATAGCAATGGCTGCAGTCTTGGTGATTGTTGATTTGATGGGAAGTCACATGCACCAATTTGATCTTTGAATTGTGACTAATAAGTGGATAGTTACGTACAATAAACGGTCAGTATTCAACTTAATAAAAAAAGCCCCATGTTCAATTGTATAATTTTCCAACCTGGGATTCCTGTCTATTGCCATAGTGTTGATTGCGAGCGGATTAGGTGCGGCCTGGTCCTCACCCAACAAGGTGCAGCCCTGATTGTACGTCCCAACTTGATCTATGTATCGTATATCTGTGCCGTCCGTTTGATGATCAATCAAGTTTTTTTTTTGGACCATAAAAAATTATTAAGAAAAGAACATGACGGATAGATTGGGTGTCCCATACACATTACAGTAGGCTCCGAGTGTGCATTGACCATTGTATTTTATCATATGTAATGTCTTTTTAGATATAAATAATGTTATGGGAAGATCCGAGCCCCTTATAATTCCGAGGGCCGACTCCATCGGACAGATGACTACCCTATGCGACGTCCACAATTGAAGGATTCACTAATGAGTAGCAGAGTGCCTCGGCTCTGAGACTAATGATCGATTCGACTCGAGACAATCTGAGACCAAAATAGGAGGAAATCCGACTCGATAAGATAGGCCCGATGCTTCACCTCGGACCTCGTGAAGGAAGTCTTTCAGAATGTCCGAACGGCAAGAGGCCGAGTCCACCAGCTCGGCTCGGACTGCAAATGCGGCCACTGTTCGACAAAGGTTTGTAACCGCTGATTGAGACCTCATCTGCCAAAATGACCGAGTCGATGCCGGATTCCGAGGTGGGTGCTCAATGAGCTAAGCTTAGAAACTACCGTAAGTGGACGTGGCCGGTTATTTCGCTCGCAAATACACACGACGTGTATAATATACTACGCGATCCTTGAATTGCATACAATATCCCCATGATTCGAAAATCCTCCTGATTGAGTGAATTGTGCCGAGATTAGCGGACCCAGATCATCCGACAGTCAGGTATAAGTACATCAAAACCCCATTGCTACAGGTACGCAATATCTTACACTCTCCCTCTACCTTTCAACTTAGATTCCGATTTCCATCACCTGACTTAGGCATCGGAGGGTCCCCCGGCTTAACCAAGATCTTCTTTGTTCACCCTTTGTGTAGGACCAATGTCCACCTAAGAAGCTGTTGGGGATAAAAACCGCATTCCGAGGGTTCGAATTAATGGCTCGGTTATCCGAGGCATATAGTGATTCCGAGCCAAAGGTCACGAATCGAAGAGACGAGTCAAATTGAGCCGACACAAGCGACGAATGGGTTATTCGGATGTGTGTCATATAAGGTTCAGTTATCTCACCTTGTAAATCCGAGCCATCTAAATTGAGTCGGTTTCGGCCGGGTCGAATTATCCCTCGTCTCGGCCAGGTTGGTTCAGTGTTGGCCGGATTAGACGAAGGAAAGATGATTCGATATCGTTCCGAATATCTTGTAGGAGGATCTCCGATTCCCAAGATCTCGGGAATGGATAGAGACCAGAAACAAGATATCTTTGATCTCCGACATATCAGGAAGAGAATCCGGGCATAGGCATAATAGGATCCTCTCAAACTTATAAATAGGGAGTCTCCATTCCAGTGAAAGGTATGAAAAACATCACCATTTTCAACACGCCACCTCTATAATTCGTTGAGACTGACTTAAGCATCGGAGATCCCCCTGGCTAGAGCCAGAGTCTTCGGCTATTTTCTTCCTTGTGTGCAGATAACGAAGGTCTCAGGAGAGCGTGTCGAAATCTACATCAACAGTTTGGCGCCGTCTGTGGGAATTCGTACGAAAAGCCATCCCCCTACATTCCAATCATAATGGTGATGACGAGAAGAACAATTCAGGAAGATGAATTAAACGAGGTGGCCGTTACAGGGCCGGCGGCCCATCCGCCACCTCAGGCTGCTCAAAATCCGCCTAATAATCGCCACCGAGCTACGGCCGCAGCAAACAACCAGCGGGCTCGGAGCGATGGGCGATTGGACCAGGAAGTCCAGGAAATCCGGTCTGACATGAACGTGATGAAGCAAATGCTCGAGCGGCTGTACCAGCAACAAGTGCAGCAGCCCTTCCAAGGGGAAACAGCACGTGCCCCAGCATCGGCAGATAACGCGGTTGATCCCCAACCCTCGGCACCGCGATCGCTCCATCAACCTAGCCAACCTCAACTGGTCTCCGAACCCCATCCAGCTCAGTCGGCCAATGCCGTTTTACCTCCCACAGATCTTCGCCATGAGATAGATCGAAGGAGGCGTAGTCGGCCCCCACCTGAAGGAACGGCCGAAAGCGGTGAACCATGGAAGGCCGACATTCAAGACCTTAGAAGGGAGGTGCGAGAAGAAATGAAAAAAGAAATGGCGGATATGAGAAACGGCCGACAGACATATCAGTCAAGGTCCGAGGTAAAAACATCGCCCTTTGTGGACGAGATAATGCAGGCTCGGTTGCCCGAAAGGTTCCGATTGCCTCAAATCGCGCCCTTTACAGGTAAAACTGATCCGGTCGAACATATCGAATGTTTTAAAACATACATGGAATTGCACGATGCCTCGGATAAGGTAATGTGTCGAGCCTTTTCTATTACGTTGACAGACGTGGCAAGGCTTTGGTTTAGACAGCTGAAGCCAAAATCCATTAGCTCGTTCGCCGAGCTCAGCGATGCCTTCCTCACCAACTTTATTGGCGGAAAAAGAAAATTAAAACCCCCTGTACATCTAAACAACATAGTCCAAAAACAGGGAGAATTACTGAAAGATTATATCAAGCGCTTTAACTTTGAGTCTCTTCAGGTTCGAAAGCATTCAGAGGAAACAGCGCTTAATGCACTCATGCAGGGAGTGAAAGACAAACCGTTCTTGGCGTCTTTGGACAAAAATCCGCCCGATACTCTGGCGGAATTTATGGCGCGGTCTGATAAATACGCGAACGCCGAAGAGACGCGGATGATGCGAGAAACAAAAGCTCTGGTCAAAGACTCGGTCAAAAAAGGACCAGAGTCAACCGGAGAGAAGAAGCGTAGAGACGAGCGAGTTCGCGACGAGCAAAGGTCGAGCAAACGACCAGATCGACGATTCTCTGTTTACACCCCCCTGAACAAGACTCAAGAACAGGTGCTGATGGAGATTAAAGGCGAAAGCTTTGTCAACTGGCCCAATAAGCTCAGAAGCAACCCTAATCGCCGAAGCAAGGACAAATACTGTCGCTATCATCGCGACCATGGGCACAATACGAGTGACTGTTTTCATTTGAAAGAAGAGATCGAACGGCTCATAAAAGAAGGCCGACTCAAGGATCATGTGGTCAAAGCCGCGGCAAGCAAAGAATGTCCGATTGAAAATCAGCCTACGGAAGAAATCCGAACGATCATCGGTGGTCCATGCGGTGGAGGCGATTCAAACAATGCTCGAAAAAATCATTCCAGAAATCTCAGTCGGCCTGAGTCCGAGCTTATGATCATCGCTCGGCCATCCAAGGAGCCGAGAAGAGAAAAATACTGCATTTCATTCACAGAAGAAGACGCCCGAGGTATTCATCATCCTCATGACGATGCGCTAGTAATCACCCTGACCATCGCCAATCGAAAAGTATTCCGAATACTTGTTGACACGGGGTCATCTGCGGACGTATTATTCGCCTCAGCTTTTGATAAAATGGGCGTCGGACGATCATCACTACGTCCGGTACAGACCCCGTTGATCGGATTCTCTGGAGGGCAAGTAATGCCCGAAGGGGTCATCCCCTTGCCCCTCACAGCCGGAACTTCTCCACATCAAACGACGATAATGGCTGAATTCCTGATCGTTGATCAGCCGTCAGTATATAATGCGATAATCGGCCGACCATCTCTGAGTCTCCTCCAAGCCGTGGTATCTACATACCATCTCCTAATGAAATTCCCGACCGAATCGGGAGTGGGAGTTGTCAAAGGAGATCAGCAAGACGCAAGGCGGTGCTATATGACAGCCGTAAAAAAACCGGCTGATAAAATAAATGCCGAAATAGCAACAATTGAATCGCCGGATCCCCGAGGGGAAACGCATGAAAGAGGTCGGCCAGTTGAGGATCTCATCGAGATTCCTTTAGTGGAAGCAGAAGAGTCCAAGACAGTAAAAATTGGCTCATCTCTACGGTCTCCTTTAAGAGAAAAGTTGGTCGCCTTGCTCCGTCGATACGCTGATGTTTTTGCTTGGAGTCATTCGGACATGCCTGGGATCGATCCGTCTGTAATCACACACCGGCTCAACATCGATCCAACCTACCGACCAATCCGACAAAAGCGACGCCCGCTCGGCCCTGAGCGCTATGCCATCATCAAAGAAGAAGTCAGCAAGCTTTTCCAAGCGAATCTCATAGAAGAAATATATTATCCAGATTGGGTCGCGAATGTCGTATTGGTGAAGAAACCTAACGGGAAGTGGCGCGTCTGTATTGACTATACCGACTTGAACAAAGCCTGCCCGAAGGACAGTTTCCCTCTTCCAAGAATAGATCAGTTAGTGGATAGCACAGCAGGGCATGAACTTCTTAGCTTTATGGATGCATATTCAGGCTATAATCAAATTGTAATGCATCAGTCAGATAAATCGAAAACAACCTTTGTCACTGACAAAGGCCTTTATTGTTACCGAGTGATGCCCTTTGGTTTGAAAAATGCAGGCGCGACTTATCAAAGATTAGTCAATAAAATTTTCTCGGCTCATAGGTCGAACTATGGAAGTATACATTGACGATATGCTCGTCAAAAGCATACATGCGACGGATCATGTAGCCGATTTGGAAGAAATGTTCCTCGTGTTACGCAAATACAAGATGAAGCTAAATCCGAATAAATGCGCATTCGGAGTAAGTTCTGGGAAGTTCCTCGGATTTCTGGTGAGTCAGCGAGGAATAGAAGCAAATCCAGAGAAAATAAAGGCTCTGCTTGACATGGAATCCCCGAAAACAATCAAGGATATTCAAAGGCTGACCGGACGATTGGCGGCGCTCAACCGTTTCATATCCCGTGCCACGGATAAGTGTCTTCCTTTCTTTCAACAGCTAAAAGGACAACAGGTCCTAGAATGGACGGAAGAATGTGAGACGGCATTTCAGCGGCTAAAATCGCATCTCGGATCACCACCTGTCCTATCAAAGCCTGAGTCGGGAGAGCCTCTATTACTGTATCTGGCGGTCTCCACGGCGGCTGTTAGTTCGGCCCTGATACGAGAGTCCGAAGGAAAACAATTGCCGGTCTATTACGTCAGCAAAGCATTATTGCCAGCCGAGACAAGATATCCGCATTTGGAGAAAGTTGCGTTAGCTCTGATAATCTCTTCGCGACGACTCAGGCCGTATTTCCAAGCTCACACTATCATTGTCATGACCGACTATCCGCTGCGTCAAATCTTACAGAAGCCTGAGGTTTCCGGTCGACTTACGAAATGGGCAATCGAACTAAGTGAATTTGATGTTCATTACAAGCCTAAAGCTGCAATCAAAGGACAGGCGGGGGTGGCTTTCATCGTCGAGGCGACACCACCGATAGAATCTCCGGATGATGACATAACCGCAAATAGCGATGAGTCAATACCGCCTATATCCCATACTCCTTGGAAGCTGTATGTCGATGGCTCTTCCAACTCAAAGGCAAGCGGGGCCGGGGTGGTATTGGAGACCCCGGATCATACATACATGCAATATGCCTTACGACTTGGATTTCAAGCATCAAATAATACAGCTGAGTATGAAGCACTTTTACTCGGTCTCCGTTTAGCAGCCAGCATGGGAGTTACACATTTGAATGTCTTCAGCGATTCTCAATTGGTCGTCAACCAAGTTACCAGTGTATATCAAACGCGGAAACAGCAACTAAAAGCCTACATGGAAAAGGCCAAAGAAATGATCCGCGCGTTTCAGTTTTGTAAGGTCATTCGGATCCCTAGAACCGAGAATAGCAAAGCCGACTTATTAGCAAAGCTGGCTTCTGCTAATGAAGACGACATACCCAGGTCTGTCCCTATTGAATATGTCGCAGAACCGAGTATTAGTGAACCACTTCGCTCGATCGTCCATGTAATTGACTCGGACACGGAACCTACCTGGCTCGATCCGATCATGCAATATCTCGATAAGGGCAAGCTGCCCGAAGATCGTGTCGAGGCACGACGAATGAAGGTTCGAGCCTCCCGATACACCATACTTAACGGTACCCTATATAAGAAAGGTTATTACACTCCGCTGCTTCGATGTTTAAATCCCAGTGAAGCCGATTATGTGCTACGTGAAATTCATGAAGGAATCTGCGGAAATCACTCCGGAGGAAGATCACTCGCCCACAAGGTCTTACGACAGGGATATTACTGGCCGACTATCCAACAAGACGCCCGCCGACTCACCCAAAGGTGCGAGAAATGTCAGAAGTTTGCAAATATCCCGAGGCAAGCTCCCGAGATGTTGACTCCTATGACGGGTCCCTGGCCTTTCGCGCAATGGGGGATCGACATCATCGGTCCACTTCCCATCGGAAAAGGTCAAACCAAGTTCGCTGTGGTAGCTGTCGACTATTTCACAAAGTGGGCCGAGGCCGCGCCATTAGCTAAAATAACCGAGCAACGTATAACCGATTTTGTGTGGAAACACATCATCTGCCGGTTCGGAGTGCCTCGCACAATCGTCACTGACAACGGGAAGCAGTTTGATAGTAGAAGCTTCCGCGAGATGTGTGATAACCTCGGAATCAGGAACGTATATTCCTCGCCTTATCATCCTCAGACGAACGGACAAGTCGAGGCGGTCAATAAAATTATCAAACAACATCTCCGAACCAAGCTTGATCGCGCCAAAGGGGCGTGGGCCGAGGAACTACCGAAAATCCTGTGGGCGTATCGAACAACAGCTCGGACCGCCACGGGCGAAACCCCGTTTTCCCTTGCTTACGGTTCGGAAGCCGTTACTCCCGTAGAGATTGGGTTGCCCTCGGCTCGAGTAAGTTCGTTCGACGCGGAAGATAATGAAGAACTGTTAGCATTCGGGTTAGATCTTCTAGACGAGCAAAGAGAAGTGGCACGGATACGTACATCGGCTCGGCAACAACAGGTGACTCGGTTTTATAATGCCCGAGTTAAGGTTAGACGGTTTCGGGCGGGAGATATGGTCCTCCGGAAAGTATTTCCCAATACTAAGGAGCTCGGTTCTGGCACATTGGGACCCAACTGGGAAGGACCATATATCATCTCAAGCACCATCCGACCAGGAACATATCGATTGGAAGATCTGAACGGACGACTGTTGCCTCACCCTTGGAACGCAGAGCACCTGAAGATTTATTATCCTTAGTTCGACATTTGCAGTCCGATACTTGCCCCAGAAGTAAAAAAAAAAAAAAAAAAAAAATTTCTTTTTAATCGAGACGCATGAATAAAACTAAGTATATTTTCTTTGGATTTATCTGCTGAAGTGTTTACATCAAAATTGTCCTTCATGAATAGATTTCTAAAACAAAAAAAAAAAAAAAAAACTGAAGCCTGGTTCAATGTCCCTCGGCGGGAGTAGTCCCGGCAATATCAGTCTCGTCCCCAATAATCGGTTCAGTGATAGCGTCGACGGGATTATCGTCAGGATTCTCGGAACCCGAAGCTCCTTCTCCTTCAAATCCGGAAAGATCGAGGTCGGGAAACGCCTTCTTCACATCATCAAGGCACTCCAAATATCCGCTTTGAAATAAGCGGTCTCTTTCGTCCTCAAACTCCTTCGACTCGAGAAAACCTTGGACCGCCTGGTCCCTAGCTCTCTCGGCCTCCCGAACCTCTTCCTGGGCTTGCTGGATCAGCTTTGATGCTTCGAGTCTGGCCCGAGTCAGACTGTCTTCACATGAAGCATGAACCTCGACGATTCGCTTATTTTCGGCCGATATCCGAGCAACTTCGGCCTGCAAATCCTCGAGGGTCCTCCTCGCAAACACAGCATCGGCTTCGGCATTTTCAGCGGCTCTCCTAGCGGAAGCGGCTTCCGCCTTGGCATCTTCAGCTGCCTTCCGAGCAAGGGCTGACTCGCCCGTCAAAATGCCGACTCGGATTTCGGCGGCTTCGCGACGACCTTCGGCTTCTGCCAAAAGAGTCTGCAGCTTATGAACCGAGGCCAATTCCTTACATGCCTTGACCAGACAAGGGGCTAGTTCAAATAACACCTTCGCCGCATGACCGACAGTCTGAGTCATGGGGGCATTGTAAAGACTGGCGAAATCCTTTTCACCGCCATGAGCCAAGGCCCAGGGAACCATTCCCGCCACGACCGCCTGAAAGGCGGATGGTTCCTGTTGAGTTGTCTCTCTGCGGGAAGATTCAGTCCTTGCTTCGTCCCTCTGTCTCGGCATTTCCGTGTCAGCAGGTCCTGATTCAGAAGCAGTCTGTGGAGCGACTGCGACCTCTTCCCTCACTTCTGGCCTCTCCTCCGGATCGGATATTATGACGACGGCAGGAGGGGAGGAATTTGTTGGTTCCTTCTCCTTTTGCGTCGTCTCTTTCTCCTTCGGCAGAACTCTGAATTTCTTTATTGGTCTCGGTTCCGACAGAAGGATCGAACGCGGAGGAGCTTTCTTCTTAGAAACCGCTTTGGGGAGAGGGCGAGCTCCTGTCATGGCAGAAGAGACTGGTTCGGGAACAGCTTTTTGGTGAGGTCGGGCTTCAGGCAAGTCTGAAAAAGCAAGGCAGATCAGATAGAATCCAAAAATGGTTTGAAGTTGTCTTCTAAATTACCTGTGACAGCCGAATCTAAACCTGCGAGATGAAGGCGTTCGGGCTGCAAGAGCACCTTCCAGGATCTATTTGCCGCGTCCAGTGCCCTCAAATCTTTGATCCGAGCCAAAGCGCTGGATCCCAATTTCTCCCTCGTCTTCGGAATTTCTGTTTAGAAAAATAAAAACAAAAAAAAAATCAGTCAGAATCCGCATGTAAAGAGTGGCAAGAAAGCTAAACAGCCGAGTCACCTGCTTTAAGGAATGTCCGAGGCACACGGGCCTCGGAAAGATCAGAATCGGCCGATTCCCAGCGACCACTCGCCCAGAACCAACGCTCTCTCCAGTGTTTATTGGAGGTGGGAGGGTCGGTTATTAAAGAACCTCCTTTGCCTCTCCAAGCAGCAAACACGTAGAAGCCGGGATAGTTTGGATTAACGCGTACTTGATATAAGTGCAGAAACTCATCGACTGTCAACGGTGGTTGCTCTAACTCGGCCCACAGTACCGCACACCCGAACAAATTTCTCCACCCATTCGGTACTACTTGCCCGGGTGCAATCCGAATACGAGACAAGACACCTCGAACTATGGGTTGAAGGGGCAAGCGTAGGCCACATTGCATTGCAACCTGGAATATTGCTACTGCCCCGGGAGGTGGAGAGTCTGGTAAGGCGTTCGGACGAGGAAGGTGAATAATAACCGAATCAGGGATATGATATCCGGTTCGGATTCTATCTAAATCAGACTCGGTCAAGACCGAGGGAACTGGACCACATGAGTCGTCTTCCGACTCATCTTCTTCAGCCTCGGCGGAGACTGGCCTATTGATGGGAGCCGACTTATCAAGAAGAACCGTCCCAGAGGTCTCCTCAGCAATCAACACCTCCTCTTCTTCCTCTTCTCCTTCTTCCTCTAGGTCTACGGGAAGATTGGGCCTCCCTGGTCGAGTTCTCAGGAATCCTCTCCCATCATAAGGATTCGTCGGAGCAGAGCACTCAGCCGAAGTTCCGACGCTCCTTTCGGAAACGAAGGCAGCGTTTGCATCTATCGCGATTTCCGCCAGGAGAGAAGGCGATTCCGTAACGTTCCAAAAACGTTGCGCTTCGCCTTCATCTCCTGAAATCCCTTCTCGAGGGCTGTGAGTACCTTCCATTGCCGTTTAAGTTAATGAAAAAAGAAGGGGGAAAACTCACCAGCAAGAGGGAAGAAGACGGATACCAGTAAGCTAGAAAGCTTGCGGGTGGAAGAAGAAGACAAATTGCAGAGAGAGAGAGAGCGGGAAGATGAGTTAAGCAGTAAAAATATGAATTGTGGGACCTTTCCCCTTTTTTATAAACAAAGCCACCTGGCGTTAGCAGTTAATGCGAAGGTGATACGACGCACGCAACGATCCCCTCTCTTGACACGTGGAAAGTGTCTGCTGACGGCTAGTGCTTTGGCTACGTGTTCAACGCTCATAGGCAGAAAGGTGATTCGACGGCCGTCATCATGCGTGATTTTGGATATTGAACCGTCTCACGTCAGAAGTTGCATTGAATGCTCAATTATTATCTCGGATTAAATGGTGAACCGACTCTAAATGGTGAACCGACTCGAGCTTTATTACTCCATAGTGCCGTGGACGACATACGGAGTAAGGGGGCTTACTGTTGGGGATAAAAACCGCATTCCGAGGGTTCGAATTAATGGCTCGGTTATCCGAGGCATATAGTGATTCCGAGCCAAAGGTCACGAACGAATCGAAGAGACGAGTCAAATTGAGCCGACACAAGCGACGAATGGGTTATTCGGATGTGTGTCATATAAGGTTCAGTTATCTCACCTTGTAAATCCGAGCCATCTAAATTGAGTCGGTTTCGGCCGGGTCGAATTATCCCTCGTCTCGGCCAGGTTGGTTCAGTGTTGGCCGGATTAGACGAAGGAAAGATGATTCGATATCGTTCCGAATATCTTGTAGGAGGATCTCCGATTCCCAAGATCTCGGGAATGGATAGAGACCAGAAACAAGATATCTTTGATCTCCGACATATCAGGAAGAGAATCCGGGCATAATAGGATCCTCTCAAACTTATAAATAGGGAGTCTCCATTCCAGTGAAAGGTATGAAAAACATCACCATTTTCAACACGCCACCTCTATAATTCGCTGAGACTGACTTAAGCATCGGAGATCCCCCTGGCTAGAGCCAGAGTCTTCGGCTATTTTCTTCCTTGTGTGCAGATAACGAAGGTCTCAGGAGAGCGTGTCGAAATCTACATCAACAGAAGCATCGTAAGGAGTGGAGGGTGATCCAGATTTTGTCATCAACAAATACTTTACTTATAATTTGAATACACCCATAAAGGTATAATGTGCTTACAGTTTGTAAAACCTTTGCAAACGTAGGCATTCAAAGATAGAGTAAGATTTCTTTTCTTTTCTTTTTTTCTCAACGTAAGTTTGTGTTTTTTGCCTTCACAGAGATGCAGAAGCAAACAAATGGTGCTGGTATTCCGATGATCTTATCAATCTATGTTGTCAATCTATGATATATGGACTACCATAGGGAAAATATACTGCATTTAGATAGTGAGCGACAATCACTATCAGTAGATGAATTTAAAAGAATGACATTTCAATGGCTCTCTATCATCTATAAAATCCTTCTATTATGATGTTAAGAATCCAATGAATGCACCAAAAGCTTAGGACTGATGGAACATATAAAGTAACTCTTAAACTCTTAGGATTGTAACATTCCACTACGCTTCACAGCTTACATCTACAACAGCTCACTCTCCTTTCCATGGCAGGGTGGCTTAGTTGCCCATGTAACCCCTCTTTACGGCATGGCAGCTTTCACTTTGGTCCAAGATATCATTTTTAAAACTCATATATTTTCATGATTCGATTCAACCTAAGAACGTGATATTAACTCTGATACCCGTTATTAATAACCTAACCAATGCATCAAAGGCCCAATACTGACGGAATGTAGATATATTTTGGTCCTCTTGCTCTTCATTAACTTTGAGAAAACGTGGCCCACCTGATAATCATGTCCGCTTGATTTTTAAGGTATGGCTTCTTACTAGTGAGGCCCACCTGATGAACGGTTCAGATATTACGAACGTGTTTCTCAATACTACGGATGAAGCGACTACACTGGATTTCCATGGAGGATGTATATGTGTATGTATATATAGAACCTGTTGCTCCTGTTGCATGTTACTCAGTCCATTGGACTTGAGGCCAGCATGGTCCACGTGGATGCATATACGGATGATCCAGATCGTCCATCTGGATGGGCGATTCTATTGACAGTTAGATGTACGAAAATCCAGCTGATCGGATAAAACCAGCGGCTTGATTTTACCCGCAGTTCGCCAATCAAGCGATCCTTATCGAGGGTAGACCTATGGAAATACCATAAAGAAAAGACTAGTGCTAAGGGTCCGACGTATGAATTCTGCTCCCCCTCGATGCCAACATGTGCAAGAGATTCAGACTCTTCATCACGTGTGGTCCACCGCACGAACAGCTCAGATACCGTGCAAAGGAGAGCAGGATTGGTGAGTCATCTCATCTTTTTCCATCTTTCACATTTTAGCTTCAGTCCCACCTCGGAGATTATAAAAGAACTCCATTCGCAAACGAGGAGTATAAGATACAAAATCAGAAAGGAAGAAAATCACGGAGCCGTGTGGTGCGCACAGAGCGAACTATTCTTTCGCCTTTTACTAAAGAATACCGTGTGTGCGCCACTTATAGCGGCATACGCCTATTTTTGGAGGGCTTTTTCCTATATATATAGGGAAAGGCCCACTATCAATCAAATCTCAACTGTTCTACATTTTTTCACCGATAATTTCATCCAACGAGTACAACCAATCTTTTCCCTAAACTGGCTTTTATTTGACATCCAAACTGTTGATTATGTCATAGAGGACCAGATGAAGAGAAAAAACAGAGATCAGCTTGATCTAAAACTTCTATGGCCCCAAAAAGTTTTTAATGACTCATTCAACACTTAGATTATTTTACTTTTGGTCTCGTACCATAAAATGATCTAAAAAAAATAGATGAACGGCATGGATGAAACACATACATCATGTAGTGCCCACAGAGCACCGACCATCAGCTGGTGGCAGGGAGAGTAGCCAATCCGTTTCCGATACCAACATGATATTAGACGGTGGGCCCCACTCATTCCCTATTATCCACTTTTTGGGGTGGGGACCTCCTCACATGCCGCTCTTTTCTTTTTTAGTCCTCAAAGGTCCCTAACTATCCTATTCTTTGGAGCTCCCCATGTTCATATGCCGTATTAAAAGATTACTACTGTGATATATATGTGCCTCTGGACACGTGGAAGGTTTGATATATCAATCCGGCCGTCCATCTTGTGACCCTTAAGTAAACAATATTTCAAAAGAAAATTATTTCAATCTGATCCGCCATTTTCTTAAAATCTGTTTTTCACTCTGGCACCGTATAGGTCCATTAATTTTCAACCCTCTCTTTTGAAGGTCACTGATCAGATGGCCATGATTATCTGATATTTGTATTTATTAATCCATTTTCCATCCGTACAAGGGAAATGGACTGTCGCGGATGATAAGTTACCCCTGCGTATCATGAGAGGGGATTGGGTTCGGCCTAGCCTCACTCAAGAGTCACGGTGTGCATTCTATATCCTTGATGTATGTATTCCATATCCACTCTATCTATCTGCCCCAAAATGAAGAAGATAGATGTGGACCATACTATAGAAAACGGTGGTAATCGAACATCCTACTATTAAAAGCTTACTATAGTTCACTTTAATGTTTTGGTAATATTTATTTGTCATCTAACCTATTGATAAGACCATGTAAACTTGGATAAAAGGATAACAAATTTCAGCTTAATCCAAAGCTTGTGTCCCATTAATGGTCAGTCACTATAGTTTCTTATGGTAGTCCACCTGAGAATTAGATCTGCTTCATTTTTTAGCTCATACCTAAAATAATCCGGCAAAACGGATGGATGGCGTTTATATAGACTGCAACATCAGATGGACTCCATGTTAAGGGCCACACCATCTTGGATGAGGCCGGCCCCACCTAATCTGATCTCGCGTATCATTCATCACTATACTCGGAGTATCAAAATCTCTTGCGCCTAATATTGTTAGACAGTCCGGGCCCAGCCTAGCCCAAGCCCAGACAAGCCCCATTGGCACCAGGACCCGAGTTACCTGTGCCCACTACAAATCTATGTGGGGCCTACTGCAATATCCATGTGACATCCACTCTGTCCACCCGTTTAAGGAGCTCATGCTTAGACAAAATTGTGGCAGATACAAAACTGAAGTGGGCTATCCCGCAATAAAGAGTGGGGATAGAATGCTCACCATTGAAACCTTCTGTGAGGACACAGGAATTCTCGATCGGGCTAATATTAGTATTTTCAGTTCATCCCCAACAGAATAACATAATGAACGTTTTGGATGAAAAAAAAAAAAAAAAACATTACAATGAGCTATGATGGTTTGAACGGTGGGCCTTTCCATCCCCACTGTTTCATGAGATGTGGCCCACTTAAATTTTGATTTCGGGCTAATCTGGCGAAACGGATTGAAGTGGATGTCACACAGATATAGTAGTGGGCCCCACGTAGCTTCCGCCTACAGGAATTCCTGTTGCCGGAGGCCACAGGCAATTGGCGTCCTTTCCTTGCTGCCCCAAATGGGGAAAGAGGCATGTGCGCAGTACGCACTTGCGTGTTAGAGAATACAAATAGGTATACGGCAGTGAAGCTGTTGGAATCCTATTCCTATTCCAAGTTCGTCTTATTCGTTTCCCATAATTCCCGCCATCACTTTTCTACTTTCCCTTTTTTTATTTTAAAATCCACCTACTGGTGGGGTCCATTCCCAAGCGTGCTTCTCTCCTTTTGAAAGAGGATTGTGTCCGACCCCGGTCGGACCTTCAACCGTCCGACCAGATCTGTGTGGGGCCCAACGTGATGTATCTTTCTATCCATGTTGTCCATCACTTTTCATGGGTTCAAAAATGAGGCAGAAACCCTTCAGTGGCTCTTACATTCAATGTAACTTGCATTAAATGCTTTAATGCACATTTAATGCAACCAAGCTTACTATTTGGTGTGGTCCACTAAAGCCTTGGCTATTTCTCATTTTTGGGCCTATACTTTAAGATGATTTTAAAAAAATGGATGGAGGGTGTAGATAAACAGATAAATCATGGTAGCACCTACACAAATCTGGTTGAACGCCTAATGGTCCACTAGAGTCGGACGGAATCCCCTACCTTTCCTCTTTGTCATATTTAACTATGGTGTATGTCTCCACCGTTTATTAGATAAAGGGCCAGCGGCAACCCATCTTATCACCCCAGATCGTTTAAATCAATGGGTCCCATTTGGATGGAGCAGAGCCAAAAATCACATAGAATCCGAACCCCTCAATCCTTTTCCGAACCATCCATTTGACGGTCGCCATTTAGATTGCTATGATCATCCGACCAATGTGGTTATCTCACTGGGCTCCATCCAAAGGAGGGAGCGGATTAGGTGCAGCACTTACCGTGGGGCCCACCTTGATGTATGCATTCTATATCCACGTTGTCCGTCTATTTTGAGAGATCGTTTCAGGGCATGAGCCCCAAAACAAAGGAGATTCAATTCTCATGTGGACCATACTATATCAAACAATGGAGATTAAATGCCCCACCATTAAAAACCTTTGTGGCCCACAATAAGTCTTTAATGGTTAATCGCCACTGTTTACTATGGCATGAACTACTGAATTTGATCTGTTTCAATTTTCGGCTCCTGCTGTAAAATGATCTTATAAAACTGATGGACGGCATAGATATAGAAGACAGACATCAAGATGACCCCACAGTAAGGGCTGCACTATCTTGGGTGGGGCCGGGGTCGCACCTAATCCGCTCCCAGGACCGCGATCTCAACGGTGTAGAATGGCTTATTTGTGACACGTGAACAGAAGATGAGCTGTGGCTATGTAATGAAATGTGACAAACGCACACATTAGACTGATCCTAACCTTTCCCATCACTTTCAGGGAAACGGATTGGCTACTCCCTCTGACACCAGCGAATGGCTGGTGGTCGGTGCTATGTGGGCCTCACCATGATGTATGTGTTTCATCCATGCCGTCCATCTATTTTTTCAGATCATTTTACAGTATAAGTTCAAAATTGAGTTATATCAAAGTCTCAAGTGGACCACCTTACAGGAAACAGTGTTGAATGAGGGTCGACCGTTAAAAACATTTTGGGGGCCATTAAAGTTTTGGATCGAGATGGTCTTTGTTTTTTCTCTTTTTCTCGTTTCCCACTTTCAGACGTCTTTTTCTCGTTTCCCACTTTCAGACCTCTTTTTCCCTTTTTCTCGTTTCTTGTATGGCTTTAGTGCTCAAAGCACTCCGAAAACTCTAGTTAGTGCGATTAAAAAGGTCTTACGTCCAACCGATTGAACCATAGTATATGGTCCATCCAGAAAATAACTTCCAACCTATAATCTCTGCTCGAAATCCAACGATTACAATAGGTTTAGCCAACGGTAGAATCATATGACCAAAAAATCAGATCATAAACTCATCATCTGGCCGACACCCAGAAAATAATTTCTACCCGTTGAAATTCACTAGATGAGTGGATGTGGCTGATTTTTTTATAAGATTATTCTCATTATACAGAAAACCTATTAGACGGGTCAGATCTTGTGTAAACTTAAATTTTACAATTTATCCTCTGGGTGGACGTTATCTTACGGTCCAACCCGTTGGACTTGTGACTTTCTAAAAACGAAGACATAATGGAAATCGGACGGCAAAGATGAAAGATCAAATGAAACTATCCAGATCCAATAGCTCTAGATGCTTCTAATCCGTACAAAATGACACAAGGACACGTTTTCTGGGCCACCAGTCGTATGTCATCATTCCTCTTTCTAAATTTCGAATTTTTTAATCTTAGATGCCTTACCGAACGCCGAAAGCAACCTCTCTTTAGAACTCTCCCAAAGTGTGCGTTCATCACAACTTACACGATTATCGCAATACATCCATCTGACACGTGGGAAGCATGCGCACTAATTTAGACCGTCCATCTCGTGGATTTCATTGTGATTCATGCATAAATCCAAAATCACTCTGCTTTGGAACCGTTAATCATCAGGATTTCTCGCCAAATCTGGTCTGCGGTCATTTTCTTCTGAAATATTCATTTGATCAACATACGTAGGATGGTTCGGATGCTTCTATGAACTTGATTCTTGATAAATGATCCACCAAGAAAGGGCCCACAATTAGAACGGTTCAGATTGATTTTGCGAATACGTTACCTGTACGGCATTGATTCGCAAAATCTTTATGAGTTGTGCCAAACGCATATGTTTTGTATCCGTGTTCTTTCGGGATTAGACCACAGCTCAGTACGAAGCAGATTGCGTCCTGCCTCCTCCTGGACCAAAATCGATCCAGACAGGGACTCTGTGGGCCCCACCGTTATGTATGTTATTTATCTATGCGCTTCATAAAATTTTAAATATTATTTAATAGTACTAGAGAGAAAAAGAGGCTGATCCAAAGGATCAGGTGGACCACGCCACAATTTTCAGCGGTGATGATGATGTCTACCGTTGAAATATTTCTGGGGCTCATCATGATTTTTATTTTCCATCCAACCTGTTCATCAGTCCAAAAAAACCATGGATGAAGGGAAAACATAAATTCCAGCTTGATCTAAAACTTCTGTGGTCCCCAAAGAGTTTTTAACAGTTAGAGCTCCATCTCCATCGTATAGACCACTTGATCCTTGAATCTGCCCCATTTATTTCATCATACTTAAAATTATTTGGAAAAATGGATTAACGGAGTGGATAAGGCCCATACACTACAGTGGGTCCCACAGAGCTATACCTGACCGAATTCTGTCAGGCGGACGCAATCCGCTTCAGTTCAGAAACTGAATCACGGGATCACGATTCACGTGAAAGAGGGGGTTGTCAAGAAAATCGCCGACTCGAATAACGATTTTTTTCCTTAAAAAGTTTATCATGAGAAAATGCTCACACGTGTCAACGTAGAAAACGTGGATGCGATCGGGGCCACTCATCAGGTGGAGGTGGCGGCAAACATCCCCTCCCACCAGAAAAATGAGATAGAAGTTCATCTGTTGGGCCACACGAGTACGTTAAACACAGGCCAGTAATAATCTCTTTTTGTAACTCATACACGTCTGTCACACCTGCCAGCCTGATTTTGGGCCAAGGCCGTTTCACAGTTGGCCCCACAAGATGAATAGCTTGGATCATCAACAGTCTGATACCTGCGCCTCGAATCGGCTTCTGTACTTTCCAAAACTCGTACATTGATTACTTGATACTCTGACCGCGACGGCAGGTATGCAGGCACTCACAATTCGGTTTTCTATACAGAATAACTCGAATTAAACTGTCCACGTCGTGGGACTAACTGCAAATGGGTCATCCTTCTAACATCAGATTGGTTGAAATATCTCAACCTTTGGTTTTTGGATACTTGTTTGCTGAATTTGGACCGTTGGATATTTTCCGTCTCATCAGTTTAATAAATATTGTCCAATCGGACAGTTAATAATCAAAATTAATTTAATTTTTTTGGTTATGATACACGTATTCTGATTCTCACCATTTGGACGGTTTGAGTTATTTTTATTTTACGACGCGTGTACAATTTCCTAATGCCCGCGATCGACGTTCATACTCCGCCAGAGTATAAAGTTTTTCCCCAATCTCAAATGCAGTGCCCTGGAGGCACCTGTTATGATGCCATATATGACACTATAAGTCAACGTCACGGGATAAATGCATATCTTATCTCGGACGAGAAACATAGTCCGCCCGACCACCAATTCGTGTGGTCCCCGGGCTCCCATTGGTGGAGCCGTAAATCACGGGCCCACACTACATGTATGCTGAGTGGGATCCAAATGAAAATGAATAGCCCAGTGTTTCTAAGGATGGGAGTCGATGCAAGAACACCTTATTCGGTGGTCCAGTGGACTACATTGAGTTGTTTTGGATTCAAACGTGCTTCTGGAGGCTCGGCATTTTCGTGCCGTCGGATAGTGCACCTCACACCTGGCACATGCATCCTGAAGGATCTACATCTTATCGGCAACTAAAATCTCCTTTGTTGCTCTGTTCTAACCCTCACATAGATTGGCCTTTTCTGGCTGAATTTGAGCCGTTAAGGCTTGTCTTTTAATGTCCGTTGTATAAAATATCAATTAAAGGGTTATTATTGTCCAAAAAGTTTTACTATTTTTCATATATATGGTTCATTATTTGGAAAATAAAATGAACGGTTTTGATCTTTTTTAGATGTGTCACGTGTTCATAAATTACATGGGATGCACGGTATCTCTCATGACTCGAGAGGCACTGGATCAGGTCCGGTAAAATTCGAAATCCCGTTCATCACGGCACCAGAACCTTTGTCCAAAGCGCCGGACCCCTATTTTCGGAAATCTTTTGGTGAATCGCGCGAGTGAAGACCTAAAATCCCTTCTCAGCAATCGTGCAAAATGGAAAACACGTACGGGATCCATACCGTTCATCATATGGGAGACTCCTTATCTTCCCTGTGGTTGAAAATATTCCATTCATCGATCCATCCATGAATGTAAGTTGAATACAGACTGCCCGTCCTTTTTTCCTCAACAAATTTCTCACAAAAGGTACGGTCCACCTGATGAGAGTACTAGCCAGACTTTTGGGCCAGGAAGATTCACGATCGAACCTAACTAAATGATAAGCAATTGTTGCTTCAACAGTGAGGTTTAAAGTCTATGGATAGAGCTCAACTTGCTTAAGTAGGGGTCCCAAAAAAAACACAGATTAACATAGTGTCCCCTACCTGATGAACGGTTGTGATGTCCAAAATTAAGCCTTGCTGCGAGAATAGCTCGTTCAATCTCTACTCGCGCGAATCGCCTCAGTCATTGACAATGTTTGCAGTCACGGATTTCGTAGTCCACGGTTTCTTGACCATTATACCCTTGTCGATTTCTTTGCCACGAAGCAGAGGTCAAAAGTTCGTGATTTTATCGGCGTAGTCAAGGAAACTGGGTGTAAAGCACCTTTCACTCCGTTTGACAATTTATAAATATAATCGGAAGCAAATGGAATCGGGGCTGAAAGTCGTGCTGGTTCGGTCGGGTAGGTGCTCAACCCTAACCCAACCCAAGTTTCCTATACCTTAACCCTAACTCAACCTAACCTAACCTTGGGTTGGGAATTCTTAACCCAAGCCTAACCTAAGCGGGCTCGTTCGGGGGTATACATGCTAATATTTTCGTTATTACATAAGTTTATTATATTTCAACATAGAACTTATTTTTTGTATCTATGATTTTATTAATTATATATGTGATTATTTATTATAAAGAACTTCATTTTTTTTTAAAAAAAAAACAAGCTAAAATATAGGACAACTTCTCCTTTAAAAGTCATGTAACATAGCACCCAATCTATTTGGAAGAATGAAATCTGGCATATTTTGTTAGCTTGAGTCCTTGAAAATGACGTGGACAAATAAGACCCGACATCACGAGTGTGCCTTCAACACAAACGATCCACACTCAATTATAATTTATAAGTAACATAAAAAAAAAAAATAAATTATAAGTAACTTATATATTGATCGGTTTCGGGTTGGGTCGAGCAACCCGAGCCCAACCCAAGTTTTATCAGGTTGGTGTTTGTATAGCCCAAGCTTGAGATCGAACCCGATATATCCTGCCCGAGCTTAACCCAATGTCGGGTCGGTCACGGGTCGGTCGGGTTGAACCCGCCCAACTTTCAGCCCTAAATGGAATGAGGTAAGATGAAAAGTAAATTTTATTACTTTTTTCTAATAAAATGCATTTCACTTTTATAGCATGTTCATTTTATAAATATAATTGCAATGGTTATAAATGAGTGATAATTATTTACTTTAAAATATGTGTGGTCGCATCACGTGCATTTGACTATAAATATACTTATTGTTTAAGCTGAAAATGTGTAACGATTATATTTTACTTTACTTTCATTTTTACAATTGTGTTTGATTCTTAATTTATAAGTCATGAATTCACGGTTAAACAAACAACTTCAAATGATAATGATGGCTTATTTATCTTTTATTTCACATGAGATTGAAAATTAGGTAAAAAGGTTGGGTGACAAAGAAAGGTGTCACCAGGCCGGCGCAATATTAATACTTAGAATTAATTTAATTATAGACTATATCATTAAAATCACGTTAATATAATGACTTAAATTGTCCAAATATTGAATATCTAAGTGGATGGTTAAAAAAATGTTGGTAAGTTATTCGTTTGTGATTGTTGCATCTGTGGTCCAACTGTGGCTTGAAATTTTCTCGTTTTGATATGAATGATATATTTTAATGAGCTTATTACAATAATTCTACTAAACATCACATGTCTATGTTAATTTTAGATATTTAAGTTGATTTAATTAATCAAAATTATATTCCATTTAATATATTAAAGAATTCAAATGTATTCTAATTATAGTCCTCCAAACACATATTTTTTTTCTTTAAATTCTAGTTATTATAACTAGAAGATGTCAAGTACAATTGATGATTTCAAGTTAATTTAAAATTGAATTCCAATTCATTTCAAATACGAGTTCCCGAACAAACCTTAAAGCCGGTTCGGCTTCCGAAATTCAAATTGTAAGTTGAATGAGCCATCAACTTATAATGATTTTTTTTTTTTTTTTTTTTTTTTTTTTTTTTTTTTTTTTTTGGTTTAACTAGCAAAATCATCATTGCAATTAATTTTAAGTGATGTCCCCATACAATTATAAGAGTAAATAATTATTATACATTTACCGTCTCGTATTTGGAAAACCACGTAGACACTCAATTAGTTTATATAGTGCTCCCAGTTGTAATATAAAGTTAGAAAGTCATTGATGGAGATTATCCATTAGGTTCAACGAGGGTCTATACATAAACGGTCAAGCTAGACATAATATGAAGTTAGAAATGCATAGGTGGAAAGAAAGTTTTTTTAAAAAAAAAAACTGACTAATTATAAATCAATAACAATTAAAATCCATATAAAATGGATTCTTATGCTTTTGCTGTGATTTCAAAACACATTCCTTGAATGCGTTTGACTCACATCAAATACACTCTCCAAACGCACCTATTTATTCACACTGATTACATGAGCAGGTCCCATTACTTCAGTCTATCTTTGGTATGCTTCAACGGATTAAGCAGCACATATCAAAAACATGACTTGGCCTGACTTTTGCCGGGTCTGCTGGGCCTGAAGATTTGACTCCACTTCAGCACATGAACTTTCAATGATGAGCTTTATTATAGGATAATATTCTAGTTATCGATTTAAGAGTAATGTGGACAGCTGAAATCATATAACTACCTCAGCATGCGGGGCCCACAATCGACGGTGACAGACGCTGGATCCTGAGTCGCGACAAAGGCAAAATGAACTCACTCGGTCATCATATTCGGGCGCGATTTGGCTGCTGGGATCCAGCCAGCTAGATAGCCGATGCGAAAGCTCCATGGGTCCCACCATGATGATGTGTTTTATCTGCACCGTCCATCCAGTTTTCAAGCTTATTTTAAGAAGCGGATTGGCTTGTGTACCACACACCACCGACATGGCTGGTGTGGGTACGTGTCGTGCGAAGACGAGTGCTGATGCTACTCAAGCTCCAAGTTGTACACACGGTTCAAAGGAGATAAAAGCTGTATGCCCCACAATGATCTATTTATTATATACACAGTTCATCCATTTGGTAATATCATTATGGCGTGTTTGATCTATGGAATTGAATGGATTAACATTCGTTGTTACATAATGATTGCATGTTTGAAAATACTATGACATTGTAGCCATTTAATCCTATGTTTGGAGTAAAAAATTCACCATAAAAAACACTGGATTAAGCAAAATCATGTTTGGTGGACCATGAAATTACAATCATTACATCAAATTCATAACATATGTTGTTCACTTGTATACATATATAAACAGAATGTCACATGTGAACAATGTATATGCATGGACCACATGGATAAAGGGATATACCAATGTGGGGCCACATGTGCCTAGATTTTACAATCCACTAAAATCTTGCCTATGACCATTGGCAATTCTATAAAGACTACAAGCAATTCTATCCCCAGCAATTCCAACCTTTCCCATCATTCGAATAGCTGGGTGAAATTCCACGGGAGCAAATGCAATTCTATCCCAGCCTATCTAATGCCTAATCTAAATATGAGTCACATCTAATGCTCTAGTGGATCACACCCCAAATATCAGTGGGACAATGATTCCCATTGTTAAAACATTGGTAAGGTTCATGATAATTTTTATTTTTCATCCAATTTGTTATAAAGGTAACACACACATGGATGAAGAGTAAAACCAAATATCATATTGATTCAAAACCTCTGTGACCTGAAAGGGTATCAATGGTAGACGTTCAATCCCCACTACTTTTTGCAGTGTGGTACACTTAGGGTGTGTTTGGCCCATAAAATTAAATGGTATTGAATTGTATTAGATAGGATTAACATCATTATTGTACAATGATTGCATGTATGAAAATACCATGGTATTGTAGTCATCCATTCCTATGTTGGGGATAACATTTTTGTTATGGAAAACATGAGATTAAGCAAAATTACGTTCGGTGGACCATAAAATTGTAATCAACAAACCAAATTCACAATTGATATTGTTCACTTGAATACATATATAACCAGAATGTCACATGTAAACCGTATATATGAATGGATGACATAAACAATGTGGAATGTGTAGTAGATTTCAAAATCTAGGAAATTCCTGCATGGGACCAAATGCAATTCTATAGGATTACATGCAGTTCCATCCCACCTAATCTCATCATTTCCCATCCTCTCCAAATGATGAATGGAATCACACCAGATCATATGCAATTCTATCCCACTTTGATCCCATCTAAAACCTGCGCCAATCTCCCCCTTAATCTTTTGGTTTATCTTCTTTTTTGGGTTAATCCTTGCGGCGAGCTTGCAAATGAATGGACCATTTGGATATAACACATACCTAGCGATGGGACTCACATAACTTGGTGACCTCAACACAGCAGCTAGATCGGTGGTGTGGGTACACCAGCCAATCCGCTTCCCTTATTTTAAGGCCCGCGAAAAAAAAAAAAGAAAAGAAAAGAAGAAGAAGAGGCAGGCATGTCTTAGACGAAGACCACATCCAGCGGGCACCGAGAGCTAACCGGTGAAAGCTTCTGGTTTGCCACGGAAATTTTAGATCAAGGATTAAAAGATCTAAAAAGTTTTGAACGGTGAGCGTTCAATCCCCATTATTTCTTACCGTGGGCCCAGTTGACCGTTGGATCTAACTCATCTTATGGATCATGACTTAAAATGAACTGGAAAAGTGGATGGATGGCATGGATTATACAAATACATCATGGTGGGGCCTACAGAGATTTGACACCAGCTTGCTGGCTGTTTTGGGTCACTAGCCAAACCGAGCATCACATCAGTGGTACTAGAAATGATAGGGAGATTCGCGGGAGTGGGATTAAAGATGCGATTCGCGGTACAACGCCAATCCCAACTGTCTATCATGCAGGACCATCTGAATTGACATTTTATCAACCAGTAATCTGTTCACTCAACTCATCAGGTGGGCCACACTTGTATATAGAATGCGGACGGCAGGCCATCTCGTTTCTCACCGTCCCTTTTTCTCGTATCATGTGTCCCATCTGATTAGTCGAACCACCTGTATGCTTACAGTGGCATCCACCTCATGAATGGTTCAGATCAATAACACGTACGCTATTCTGGCATGTGTACCTCGAATCGCCGTCTTCTGCTATAAAAGCAGCCGATTTTTTGCCGGGTATTCCGTAACTTCCGTTTGCCATGATTAGCAAAGTACTGCACTCGCCTGACAACGCGTAGTCACTCACTCATACGGACGGCGTTGATACAACTAACCAAGCACCGCGTCGGGAAGAATGTCAATCTGATCCACTCCGTCCATCAGGTTTTACACCAAATTTCCACATATAATCGTAAAATTGTCCAATCAAAGATCTAGGTGGGCCGCATCATATGGAACGGTTTAAAATCATTTATAAAAACTATAAATTCATATTGTTTAATCCACAAGAGTCTTGGAATGCCCTTATTTTCGATTAATCCATTCATTCTGATGTTTTATGTCAGATGAGTGGATTGGATGGCGTATGAAAACGGTGTTGGCCCACATACACCATTCGGACGATTTCAACGGTGGGATTTCCCATCAATGGTGTAGCCCATCTGAGCTCTGAAACAGCCTGATGTTTACAACCCTGTACATCCACTTATATCCACGTCAGCAAATAGTCACGTCAGCAAATAGTCACGTCTCCACATGACTCGTCTACGGTGCTAATTTTTTCGTCATTTTTCAACCCTTCCCGCTGGCTGCACTATCAGCCCAGAAGCTTAGAGTTACTTGATACGCTGGCAGAGCATGAGCAATCATACACGCTCTCCTTGCCAACGAATACAAGAAAACATTTAACGCAATCCAAACCGTCCAAATTGTGGGTCCCATAGTATAAAATATAAGTTCGATCGACAGAGAAAATATAGTTTTAATGAATCTAGAGCATCTACCATTCTTGTCCCAGCTGTCCATTTCTAGTACAAGATCCTTCAACATCACTTACAGTTCATAGCCCAACTACAGTGGTCCCCACCATTGAAAGAGTTCGACAGGACCACACGTAGTCACGTGTATTTCACACGTTTGTGTGGACTCTACCAGAGCATCTCCAGTAGCTAGAAAGCCATCTGCAAACGGTGAAAGAGAGGAAAGATAGAGAGCATCCGAACCTTTTCTTTCCTCTCTGTACTCCACGTATACACCTAACTACGGTATATACGCCATCTGTAGCTTAAAAAGAAAGAGAAAGAAAGAGAAAGAAAGAAACCATGTTCTTCTGAGAGTCCTGTATTCTCCTTGCATTCCTTCCAAAAACCCGTTTCTGATTTCAATCTCTTCTTCTGCCATTTTTCATGGCTACTCTTGAAGATATTGGAGTGTCTGCCTTCATAAACATAGGCTCTGCATTTCTCTTCCTGTTTCTCTTCGCTTTCCTCAGAATCATACCTCAATTTGAGAGAGTATACTTCCCAAAATGGTATATAAGCGGTGGGAGGCGGGCTGCTGATGGGAAGTTTGCAGATGGAAAATCCAGGAGCATCTTCAGTTTCTTGAATTGGATGCCGGAGGCACTTCGGATGAGCGAGACCAAGCTCATTGAACACTCTGGGCTCGACTCTGCGGTTTTTCTGAGGATTTTTCTTCTTGGGTATTGAACATAACCCAATTCTCTTATCTTTCAACAATAGAAAAAAAAAACACGCTTATTTGGGTTTTCGAGGTTGTCGTGATTTGGAGTAGGAAACAATGTAGTTGGTTGTGAAGAGCTTGTGTTGTTGGATGGCCTGCAGATTGAAATTGGTTTTTAAATAGATGTTTTTTTTTTTTTTTCTTGATTTGTTATTGCTATTATGACTGGATTTTACTGTTCAAGATCTGTTGGAAAGTTAGTGTGGAAAATGAGCTTGAGTTTGGAAATTCTCTATGGCTGAAATGTCAGCTGGTGTGAGTTGGTTGAGCTCGTGTATTTTGTAGAATGTGTGGAGATGTGTTTAATTCTAATGTCTGCCGTTTATCTTCAAAATTTTCTTCTGGGTTATAGAATTAAACTAAAGTTTTCTTATATCCTATAATGATTTTTGGTGATTAGTTTCTATTGCAATGAATTTAGTTGCCTTTCAAGGTCCCTAGAATTCACAATTGAAAATGTACTTGAAGGGTGAAGATTTTCCAGTTTTAAAAATGGTTTTTCAGCCAAGCATGTTTGTTTTTATTTCTATTGAAGTCTCTCCACTTTTATCTCCAAAAAATATTTCTTGGGGTGGAAATTATACTCTCTCTGTTTTTTTTTTTTTTTTTTGTTAAATTTACTACCTTGCTTCTACGTCGGATTAGAATTCAGATACATGGGTTCTTCCCCATCAGTTACGGTGGTTAGTTATATGGAAAATGTAGGTGAGCTTGAGAATCTCTCTTGTATAAGGTTTCTGATACAAATTTGTTATTTCTGTTGATTTCTAATGTGAGGAGACGTCATTGTTGTTTTGTACCAAATATTCGTAGATTAGATTATCAGTCATTTATCTCAAATTTTAACTTTTTGTGCTTCAAAATTATTATTATTGTTATTATTTGGTTATAATGTGAGGCAAATGGGAATTTTTGAATTTGGGTTGGAAAGAAGCTTCCTAATTTGGTTATATTTCCTATTGTTTTTACTTTCCTGATACCATGTATTATTGTGACATTGTTAGAATGTTCTTTTTTAGTTCTTCTTATCTAATTCTACCTAAGCTCCTGAGGCTATACGTTTGTAATTCATATGTCATGCTTGTCTTAAACTTTCTCAGGATATCCATAACCTCTTTTGTTCTTATAGTCGATTCTAGGCCTTTTTTTAGTTGTTTTAATTTCATAGTTGACTTATTTTAAAAAGATAACGGTTACTACTTCATTTCAATATACTGTTAATCATGTACCATTGTTTTTTGGTGACAGCTTGAAAATTTTTGTGCCAACAACGATCCTAGCAATCTTGGTTCTTATTCCAGTCAATGCATCAGGGGGGACTTTATTTTTTCTAAGAAGAGATTTGGTTTTCAGTGACATTGATAAGCTTTCAATATCAAATGTTAAACCCAGATCCCAAAGGTAAGCGTATGCTTCTCTCACTGATGCAAGAATATTTTCCAACTGTTCAGAAATGTCGATAAGATTTCCGTATCAGTTTATTCTTCTTTAGCAAATGCAAGTTTGTGTATACTTCTGCATACTAGAATAGTTTTGATAAGTTCTCCGTCATCAGTGTTTTGGCCAATTTATATTTTACTTCGCTACCCAAATCTCTACCAAAGATTCACTGATGAATGGGTATGACTGAAGTACCACATCATGTACATTCTCATCAATAACCAACTACAGTCGCCTAACATAGAGTTGGGAGTTATGCTGTATCAATTATCTATTTGAGGCCTATGGTTTTTCCTAGCCCCCCACATGATGAGAATATGGATACCTGTTGTAATCCAGAGCAGGAAACATAGCAAGGTGGTGTAGGAGTTTCAATGCAGAAAGACCTATTCCCTTTAGGCCTCTTCATATCACATTCAGTACACATGTCCATGTTACATTCTGCAGATCTTCTGCTATTGATATCTACATCCTTTCTTCGATCACACTTTCCGCGAGGGTAACGTGGTGGCGGATGCTTTGGCGAGGATGGCTAGTGAAGGATGCTCCGACAAACTCTACCGATGCCGAGCTGAACTCCCGAGGCTGATTAGAGGCGCCTTGGTTCTGGATTAGGCCGGTCTTGGATCCATCAGGTGCTCTTGATGAGGATCCCAATCTTCTAATAGCCTCAGAGACAAGTTCTGATGGTTTTTTTTTTTTGCTTTTGAGGGGAGGGCCTCCGGGATGCTTTCATCCGATCTTAGTGTCTAGCCTAGGTTGTGTTCATATGATAGGTGCAGTCCAAAGTCTTTTTGTTGGGACCCACCCGAAAGGCTGTAAATTTTCTTATATCAATGAAATCTCTGTGGCTTGAGCCCACTTTCTTTATTAAAAAAATAATAATAAAAAAAAATCTACATCCTTTTCCATAGATCCTCAGGTCAGACTATGGTTACTGATTTCTGTGTACATTATCATATGATTCCATGATCTATACTTGTCCTGTTTTTTTTCTTTTTTTCTAGAATGCAATAGTCAATAGCTCAGTTGGACGATCCTTCTAACTAGGTGCTGCTCATGCTTCAAATTACCTTTGGACTCGAGCAGCCACTCTTGATTCTTAGCTTTTTATACTTGCTAACTTTATGGTACGGATGCTTCCCTGCTCCCACACCTGAATCCGTTACTGCTTCGCTTCATGCTTAATTCATCTGTAGTCAATACCACTAAAATATTCATATATGGCTCCTCCCTGCTGAAAACTGTACTCCCTTCCAGCTTGCAATGACTTTTCTCTTCTTTGCTTATTGCGGGTGGAATGGTTTGCGTCCTTTCACTTCCTATGGTTAAGAATATGGTGGAACTAACCTAACCTGAGTTTGGGTTGGTTTGTTACTTAGGGTCCTTGGGTCGGGTTACAGTTGGAAAACTCCAATCCGATTTCAAATCGGGCTGAGAAAATTCGGGTCGGG
Source organism: Magnolia officinalis (assembly GCA_021015155.1). Lineage (NCBI taxonomy): Eukaryota > Viridiplantae > Streptophyta > Magnoliopsida > Magnoliales > Magnoliaceae > Magnolia > Magnolia officinalis. Next base: position 3,413,841 of record JAJHSJ010000007.1, read on the forward strand.
TTAGGTCAGGTTGGGAATATTCATATGTATTTGGGCCAGGTCGGTTTAGTGTTGAGGACAAGAATTTGAGTTGGGCTCAGGTTGGGCACCTTGGGTTGAAATTTGGGTTGGGTCTTTTCGAGATCAGAGCAGGCTCAGGCTGACAACTGCCCGAATTGCATCCCTAGTTAAGATATTGGAGTCTTTGGACAGGGGTGCATCTCCAATCAAATGTAGAGGATAGCCCCTATTCATTCTGTTTGGAGAGGGAGATGAAAGGGAGCTGTTAAAACTTTGCCTTCTAATATCAGCATGGCCACTGCCCATGACAAGATCAATGGACCAAATCAGCTTTTCTTTCAGATCCTATCATTTCAAATAAAAGATCCAAAGAAGCCTGGATTCGCCCCTCTCCAAATAGGCCTAAAATTCTATTTTTATCGGCAAGTTAGATTCTTTATATGCTAGCCCTTTCCGATGCTTTTCATGGTATTTTTGTTTTTATACCTCATGCATGGGTTAGCTTTTAGTTTGATCTTAGACACTGGTCATCCTTTCGTAATTCAAGGCCTTATTCTGTTTAGGTGCATGTATCCTTTTAATGATGGTTCTTTTCAAATCATTCTGTGTATTGCTCCTTTTTTTTTTTCCTTCTCATTTTATAATTGGATGGTATACTATCTTATGCAAAGGAACATTTTCGGTTTCAATTTCAGGTTTTGGGCCCACTTAGGAATGGCATATGCATTCACAATATGGACTTGCTATATGCTCTACAAGGAATACGATAGAGTGGCATTCATGAGGTTGCATTATCTGGCTTCACAAAATCGCCGTGTTGATCATTTCACAGTAAGTTCTGACTTTTATTTTATTTTTATGGATATCACTCAATGAAAGTTGCAGCTTTACAATTCTTCTGAGAAATGAAATTAAGCACCCTTGTTATGGAAGAAAACATCCATGTTCCTGTCCCCCCCACCCCCCTCTTTTAAAAATACTTTTAGCAGGCTTTAACATGACCACTACTTCCTGTTCATTCCCTTGAACTTCAATTACTCAGTACTTGTAGCAGGCTTTAACACGTGCTGACATTTTATGATGATGTGACTACATTGATTCTTGACTTAAGCTTGTGTGTATATGTTTCCTTTCATCTCTCATTGATATGCATCAGTCTTACTCTGAGAGTAACTTTGCATCCATGTGCATCTCTGTATAGAGAATGGGGAGGTTTATTATTGTGTATTTAAAATTCTTTAAATGTGTTAAAACTAATACAATGAAACAATCTTCGGCTACATTTGAAAGTTCCTAATTCCTACCTGATGCAGGTTTCATTTTCCAACTGCACTGTATTATCTGATTGATAAGGAGTCTTGCCAACCACGATTCAATGGCCAAACACACCTATAGATTCTAGCTAAGTGGCAGTATGTGAACATCGGCCAATTTTCTTCTATAGATAGAATGGTGAAATAGGGCTAGAGGATTGGATTCAATGTTTCGTGGAAATATCTTGATGAGTGCAACGGTACAATGCATACATCATGGCTAGGATGACCTAAAGAAAGAAAAAGGGTGTTTTGGGTGTTATGCGTACGATTTCAGTATGCATGATATAAATTCACACCTCCAGTTCTTTCGAAAAAGATCCATTATACTGTAACCGTACATTAAGAAATACTATTTATGAATAGCAAACACTTTTCATAGACTGACAATGGGAAATGAATTCATTTGGCTTGCGCAAAGCTAGAAAGTATGAGGCTAACTCAAGTAAAAGTCTCTTTGAGTCCAATCAGGCTTACAAGACTTTTTGAGTCCAGTCAGGCTATGTAGGGAATGCTTAATGTTCTCTCCTATATGGAAAGTAATTGCCCCTTTTAAGTTATCATGGTCACCATGGTTCATATATTTCGAAATGCGGATAGTTGAATTCTAATGTACATTGGATATGTATTCACTGTGCTGCACTTCATGCATTCTAGAAGAGCAGCATGAATCAAAACATGGGTAGTTCTTACTTCTTAGTCTTCTTTTATGCTTTACCTTTGCCTACTTCTACATAACCAACCACTATGATGCATGTACCCCTGATGGGACTCGAGCACTTGTCTTTGACATCATTTCTCAGTATGAAGATGGAAGAGCATGCAATATCCTCACCAATGTTTTCGATAGTACTTGGGCAAATCTCGAGCATATCAACCAATACAACTATTATAATGAAAATATAGGATCAGGCATCGATCTTTCGATATGATGATAATGTGCACTCCTTTCATTACTTGGACTTTGTCAGAATGTAATGTTCCAACACAAATCTTTAATGTTAATGATACATTTTTATTTGATTTGTGTACTTTTGCAGGTAGTCGTCAGAAATGTACCACATGTTTCCGGTCACTCGATATCAGAGACTGTGGACCACTTCTTCCAAACTAACCACCATGACCACTACTTAGGCCACCAAGTAGGATACACTCTTGTGATTAAGTTTGTTTTTAGAATAGTTTTTTTTTTTTTTTTTCTTTCGGTCACATGGATGGGTAAGATTCTGCAGTCTATTTATCATGATGACTATATTCAGCAAGCTATGCAGAAGCATTATCCTCCTGGAAGTTCACCGCGAACCACTCTAGATTGCATATTGATAATATTCTATCCTATGAGGAAAAAGGACTGTTTACTGAGAAAGTATCGTGTCCCTCTCGTGTCAGACACTCATTGACATGCCTATAAGAAAATAACCTTATTTATCTTTTTATTCTTGTCTTTTAACCTTATTATTATGCTTTCATATCTCTGTGTGAGTGGTACGAAAAAAGAAAGAAATAAATCATTGTATGCTCATATAATTCTAGTGTTTCGTAATGTGGATACATTTGTATGAGGAATGATCTCCTACTGGTTGTACATAACCACCCGTTTTTCCTTGCCTTCAGAATTTCTATTTCTAAATTTTCCCTTGAAGAAATCATATCTTTCAAGGGAAAAATAGTTCTAGAAAAGGGTTGTAGGTTAACCTATTACTGGTTGTAAGTGATTAGTCCTCTTTTTTCCGTATCTTCTACATGGATGAACTGGAATTTTTACATAGTAATACGTTTTCCAATATCAATATGAAAATACCTTCATATACGGCCTTGCCAGTGTGTCAGGTTTTTCAGGGTCCTCAGGACTGACACACGTGTCTTGCTCCAAGCTGCACAATTCTTTTGTTTGATTGCCCTATATGATGTGGTAATAGTATTTCAATTCCGATAGCCATACCTAGTAATTTATGTTTCTTATTTTGTTTTCAGGCTGTCTACAATGCAAATAAATTTGCCAAACTCGTAAGACAGCGAGAACGGCTCCAAAATTGGCTGGACTATAACCAGGTTAAACTTGAAAAACATCCAGATCAGAGGCCGACTAGAAAGGTATCTCATTCTTAAATCTCTCTCTCTCTCTCTCTCTCTCTCTCTCTCTCTCTCTCTCTCTCTATATATATATATATATATATATAATATATATATTATATATATATATATATATATCTCACACTCGTCTTTTCATGTTCCAGAGCGGTTTTCTTGGCCTCTGCGGTAAACGGGTGGATTCCATTGAATTCTATAAAAAAAAGATTAATAAGCTCGAGAAAAAAGTAAGTCTTCTTTATTTATAGGCTACAGTTTTGTGTATTGAATGTTGAGAAAATTTTGGGTACAATGGCAGTGTCATGGATGATACGCATGCACTTATTAATTGTTTAAAAATTGCATACGAGGAATAAAAATAATTCAAATTATACTGTCCAAGTTGTGGGCCTTCCAGTTTAGATTTATCATGAACCTATGATTGGGATCATCGGCTGAGCTGACTATCTGCCCGGTGGAAATTTATTGGGCAGTTAAAAATGAAAATATCCAACAGTCCATCAAACAAGTCCACGAATCAGAGGTTAGGATTGTTCCAACAATCTAATTTTGAGACTTTTCGCGACAGTAAGTACGGCGTTTAATTTGAGTTACTGAGTGTATGCTCTTGTACAATTACTGAGTGCCTGCGTATCAAGCTTCATAAGCAGCCAGAGTATCAAATGACCCCCCTTGAATCTTTAAGCTGAAAATGGTTAATGACTTTGTAAGTTAGTGAGGAAAGCATAAAACATGGACATGAATCGGCATAAACATGTATGCTCGATATAGGATTTCTTTAATTTTTGTGTATCATGTTTCAGATGGCATCCGAACGTCAGAAGATTCTTAAAGATCCAAAGGCTATCATGCCAGTCGCGTTTGTTTCGTTCAATTCACGATGGGGGGCTGCTGTATGTGCACAGACGCAACAGAGCAAGAATCCTACACTTTGGTTAACTGACTGGGCACCAGAGCCGCGTGATGTCTACTGGCAGAATCTTGCCATACCATTTTTATCTCTCAGCGTCCGAAGGCTTGTGATTTCGATCTTGGTATTTGCCTTGATATTCTTTTACATGATACCTATTGCTTTTGTGCAATCGCTTGCAAATCTCGAGGGCCTCGAAAGAGTTGCTCCTTTCATCAGGCCAGTGATTGAAGTGTAAGTATCGCACTCAACTCATTCGCAACATGTTACCATGCAAATGAGTTGTAATGAACATGGACAATTCAATTTATTGATCTGGACCATCCTTTTAGTTGATTATCCTAATTGTTTGACCAATAGCTTGCAAAATGGACGGTCTATATTAGTTCTGAAAAAAAAGATCTAAAATGGATTTCTTGAAAAAAAATCAATAGGATATTTCTTTTATAAAATACGAATTCAATATTTATTACATCCACATACAGCTTTCCAGATATTGACCACAGGAACTTGCACCATCATGCAGGAAGGTGATCAAATCATTCCTCCAGGGTTTCCTTCCTGGTCTGGCTCTGAAAATCTTCTTATACGTTCTTCCATCGGTTTTGATGGTCATGTCGAAAGTCGAAGGCTATACGTCGATCTCATCGCTCGAACGAAAGACTGCAGCAAAATATTACTATTTCATGTTGGTGAACGTGTTTTTGGGGAGCATAGTGACTGGAACAGCTTTCCAACAACTCCATTCTTTCCTACATCAATCACCTACACAGTAATTTTCTTTACTTCTTTGAGTGATAGATTAGCCATGCCAATAACATTATCTTGAGAAGGTCACAAGTCCAACTAGTTGGACCACAATTTACAGTCCACCCAGCAAATAACTTCCAACCTATCATTTGCGTGCAACATCCAATCCTTCCAATAGGTTTCCCCCACCATGAGGATAACCTTGTGCAAAATTCAGACCATCCACTCATCAGGTGGGCCACACCATGGGAAAAAAATGTCTGTCCATTGGTAAATAACAAAATACAAGTGTGGTCCACTCAGTGGAGCTGATTTTTGCACAAGGTGATCCTCATGATGGAGCCAACCTTTGGACAGGTTGGATGTTGCAGGCACGTGAAAGGTTGGAAGTTATCCGCTGGGTGGATGATAACCTTTGGTCTAACCAGTTGGAGTGGGGACCTTCTCTATTATCTCAACCATCTATTTATGGGCCACTCGTCAAAGGTCAGCATCTTCCGATTTGGGAGACATGGGCTCCACATGGATGGAATCACACACATATGCTGATGCTCAGGACACTATAGTTCCCCTTATTGATACTTTGTTAGCACCTCCATTCTCAGTTTCTCACAGATTTTGCATGTTCACGTTCTTTTTTCCCCATTATTATATGTAATCTACAGGATCCCAAGAACCATTGGAGTATCAATACCAATGAAGGCCACCTTCTTCATTACATTCATAATGGTCGACGGATGGGCCGGCATTGCCAGTGAGATTCTCCGACTGAAGCCACTAGTCATATTCAAGCTGAAGCAGTGGTTTTTGGTGAGAACCGAGAGAGACCTGGAGAAGGCAATGAACCCCGGAAGCCTTGACATCCCAGAGACTCTACCAACCCTCCAACTATACTTTTTGCTTGGGCTAGTATATGCCGTCATCACTCCGATCCTCCTTCCTTTCATACTCGTCTTTTTTGGCTTTGCATACCTCGTCTATCGTCATCAGGTACTACAATTCCATCTCCAACTTGAGTGGACTGGTGGGACCTTACCACCATTATCAAAATGGTGGCGACTCATCCATGGCGCCTGTGGCACGCATGCATGGTGATCCAGACAGTTGAAACCATGGACCCAATGAGAATATCACCTAAAACTTTTTAGTAACCTGGCGATCTCAACCATCTAATTAGCTGGGTGGCCCAGGCTCGTAAACTTGCCCCATGTCAGGGTCGGGAGGCCAAGGCAATTATGAATGGCCCAGCCTGGCCTGTTTTCCTGGTCCAATCATCAAGTGGGCCACCATTATTCAAAAAGAATGAACGATTTAAAGACAATTGTGAGTGGTTCCCATTTACCATAGATGTATAGTATAAATATGCTTGACGGATCCGGGTCATGTTTCAATGATCCAAACCGTTTACATAATAGGATTCCTCTGATATTGCCCATTGAATTTGGGCTGCTGCCAATTTAGGTTTCACCGTTTACTTGATAGCCACTGATTGGATGGTTAGTATAGTTTGACCAGTTGGATATTTCAGTCTTTGCTCAATCCATAGTGGTTGCCACATTTTGGATGGTCCCGATTGCCCTACATGTATGCCACGTATACCATGGATGATTCATCATCAATTTCAAAGTGATGGTGAGCTATCACTTCAGAATAGTTCCTATAACTCTGGTTTCACCTGTGGAAGATTGGTTTAAAATTATCCTCCTCTGCATCTGCATCATGCAGATTATTAATGTCTACAACCAACGATACGAGAGTGTTGCTGCGTTTTGGCCGCACGTTCATGGAAGGATAGTCGGGAGCTTGTTAATATCCCATCTTCTTTTGCTTGGTCTACTCAGCACGAAGAAAGCAGCTGACTCCACTCCTCTGCTTCTTGCTCTACCTGTGCTTACGATATGGTTCCACAAATACTGCAAGAGTCGCTTCGAACCGGCATTCCGGAAGTTCCCGCTAGAGGTGAGCTTGATTGCGTGTTTCATTTATTTCATAGCAGTTGATGGAAATAGCATGTAGTGGTGTGCCCCATTCTTCAGGGGGGCATATATCAGCAGTCATCGGGCTGTTACAGACTGTAACAGCTATCAGCAGTCATCGGGTTGTAACAGACTGTAACATCTCTTTATTCTCTTTATTTTGGATTCAGTCAAACTAGTTGTTAGGAAACAGTTTCAACCACTCTATATTTTAGGATTTCAAACATTTGTTTGTTATCCCATTTGTAATTTAACGGCTGTAAATGTATATGAAAAGATATCTGATTTCCTCAATCTGATAGCATATTGGTCTTTTCCACGTGGGTGACAAGTTCCCAACACAACCACCTAAAATTTGGTTGGATGTGTTGCATACATCCATGAAGTCACTGATCCATCTAACCCCCCAATGCACAAATGAGGATTTGTAGGGTCCGAATTCATCGGTACATGATATTCCTGATGCACCAGTGGGCCCATGGTTCAGTGACCCAGAGCGTCGATCTGATGTGATCCATTCTTGATTTGGGTTTACCCCGAAAAGCTCCCTGACTGGAAGGATAGACGTTTATGTAAATAAACAGCAATGGCCCACAAAAGCCAAAAAATGAGTGGCTTAGATCTTCCAGCCTGGCAGACTTTTGGGGCATTCCTGTCCACGGTGGTCCCATCTTAACAATGGTTCTTCTTCATTAACATGGATTGGGAGCATTAGAACACTATTAGAATCCAACTACACCAGGACTTTGTAATGCACATACATAACTGTCAGCACATTGGCATGGAGAGAGAGAATACTCAGGCAGCCTATGATGCTTGATACACAGGTACTCGGAAATTGTAAACATGGCATGCGCTAGCTCAAATTAAAGCAATTGGATTGTCTAGCTCTCACAGTTCCAAAATTATAATTTTTGAAATAGGACCATTGAATATATTTCATTTTAATCATCCAATGAATGTCCACCAATCTGATAATCGGATGAGTGTAATTTTTCTTCATGATACATGCAAACTGGGAATATGATTTGGAGAGTTTAATTCGACTTTATTTGTATGCCATGTATGCAATTTCTAAGTGCATGTGTATCATCCATCACACTTTGCCAGAGTATCAAAGTTCTTTGGTATACATCATGATCATCAAAGCATCATCATTGGCATCACCATCATGGCTTTGTCCCAGATCATCATATTGGTATACAATTAAGAGATTTTAGGAGAGACTGCTGCTATCACTTTGATTCTTCATCGACTCAGTAAGAACTCTTTTTGATCTTTTCAGGAAGCCACAGCAAAGGATGCAATGGAGCGAGCTTCTGAGCCAAACCTGAACCTTAAAGCTTACTTAGCTGATGCGTACCTGCACCCGATCTTCCGGTCATTCGAGGACATAGAAATGGGAGAGGTGAGGATCGACAAGAACCAATCACATGTGACCACACCTGCGATGAGCGAGCTAAGTTCCCCGTCCCCACCCCATTATGTGTATCACTATGAAGTCGAGCCTTGAATTGGGGGTTGAATGCAGTGGGTCCCACTCGCGGCCCACTACTGAGCTGAGTTTTGGGTTTCTAAACTGGGTGTGATTTTGGGGCCCGCTCCTCTCGCTCAAGTCATCTCCTTCTCTTTGCCTTTTTTTTTTTTTTTTTTTTTGTATTTATGTTTCTTCATGTAAATGTGTAGTGAACTTCATTGCTAGGGAAAGGAGAAATTCAGAGTCCCCCAATGGCTAGAAATGCATGGCCTTTTGAGTTCTTTGATTGATTCCAGCCATCTGATCTGGCTCTGTATATTATAGTAGTCTGTTTGCATAAAACACATGTACATCATGGCAGTCATGCTTTTAGACTTGAAATTGAAACGTCCTTGTAACACTATTGGATGGGGCCCATGTTTCAGATGAAACTGATATTTTGGTGGAACAAATGAATCATCTGTTCCACCTATTGTGTGAAGTGGTGCAGAAAACTCCACACATTCCCCTTGCCTTTGAGATGTGGCATATCCATGTGATTGCATACCAGATGTTTGACCCTGTGTAATCTGACGATGAAAGCAGTATAAAACTTCTATGTCGTGGGTTGCATCGCCATGTTCCCCTATTTGTAGTGTCTTACTCGTTAGACTGCAAATTTGCAATGGTTCCATTATTCAGTGCTTGGGAATACAAGTCATGTTTGTGAGAAAAGCTGTCTTTCAGTTTCTACAAGTGGGGCCCATGGTTCAGTCAATCAAACCGTTGGTATGATGGGTCACCATGTACTTTGTTTGAGTTTGACTAATTTTAAAATTTTAGATTTTAAAGCTTCTTTCAATAATTTTAGATCTGTGTTTACACACGCCTCTTCTTGTAAATGCCATGGTCTGTAGACAGAAGCAACGGTTCACATTCAACCGTTTAGATCCTGAATTATGGGGGCCCACTCATACATAAGCCAATGCTGCAATTTTTCAGTTTGGACAAGCAATTCTCATGATTTCAGTAAATCAAAACTCTAAAATGGGAACATAACTTGGATTGCCCATTCATAGAACTCCAGCTTGAAAGATCCTTAGATATAGGATATTGACCATTCTCAGTGGGGCCCACAGTATCAACGGTTGGAACCACTGAACAATTTGCCCCACTTGTGTGTGGCCAGCTATAAGTGACTACAGACTGTTCGGTCGAGTTTTTGCTCTGCCCATAAACCGTATATGTGGAGCTGTCTCAAGGCCGGTCTTGAATGGTCCTAACCATCTGATTCTGGCCATCTTTAACTATGGACCATTGGATGTAATTGTCCATATCCAACGGATGGCTAGGGTCAACTGATAATGGAGACATTTATTGGACGGTTAAAATGGACAAAATAAATCCAACGGTCCTATTTAAAGCACACATCAATCCGGGGTTAGAGTTATTCGACCAATCTGACTTTTTAGATGATGTCTTAAAGATAGTGGGTTCCACAATTTAGTCAGTTTAATTTGATTTAGTTTATAACACGTGTTCAGTTTCTTACTGCTGCGTATCAGGCATCAAACACTGCCAGAGTATCAAACAAGTAAAAATTCCGTTTTTTTTTTTTTTCTGGATAGAGCCTCATCTAGCCCATAGTTCTTACGCCTGGGCCGGCCCCGGCGAACGCGGATTGCGTCCTACTCCCGCCTGTCTCCAGCTGGGAACGGGCAAGAGCTTTGAGTGGCCACCGTAGTGTGTGGATTTTATCCACACCGTCCATCCATTTTTCCGTGGAATTTCAGAATACAATATCAAAACTGAGGAAGATCCAAGAAATAGGTGGACCACACAACGGGGATTAAACTCTTGCCGTTGAAAATTTCTTGGAGGCCATATAAGTTTGGATCGAGCAAATATCCGTGCTTTCTCTTCATCCAGCTCTGTGTAACTTTATGAATAGGTTGGATGGAAATAAACATCACGGTGGACCATAGGAAATTTTCAACGGTGAGAATCATTATCACCGCTTCTTCCTGTGGTGTGGCCTACTTGAGCTTTGGATCTACCTAACTTTTGGTTTGCTCTCGTAAAATGCCACGAAATAATGTATGGACGGTGCGGATAAAACACATACATCACGGTGGCCAGTTCATCAGCATGTGGATTAAACACGCGTAGGAAAATGGACGGACGGCTAGAGGGAAAGGCCAATGGTCTATATTCAGTTTATATAAGTGGTCTGCATGATAAGTGGACCAACCTCGTATTTATCCCAGGTTATTGTTCACTGCTCCCGCCACTTGATGAGTGGCCTAGATCTTGTATACGTGTGCTCCCGGCACATGTGACGAAAAGATTCTGTTCAATCATCCGTGCGCGATTCTCCTTTGGGGATACATCAGTGACAAAAACTTGATAGTCAAGCAGAGTATGATCATCTGTATACGTGCAAAAGTAATCTACCCACGTGGCATGTTTCTACATCAATCAGAACTGTCCAATTCATGACCCACGCTATATATATGGAGTATCTAGGAAAATAATATTGATCGGACAATAATCAAACACCATTTATATTTGAAAATTCATGGCTTTCATTGTAACCATCCAGTTCACGGTTAGCTATAAAAATTTAAGATCTGAGATTCATTTATTTTTTTTTATAAAGGAAACAAAATTGGGCCCACAGATTAGACGGTCCGATTAACTTATATGTACGCCGCCACGTATACGGTAATGGTATGCATGCGGAGGCTCGTCGTGCACTGCTAGTGTATGAAATTACTTCTTCAATGGTCCAACTTGACTATGTACAGGTCGGTCTACCACCGACAGCTGTTGACCGAGATATTCAGAAAACTTAAAATAAATCGTCAGAAAACTTGAAATAAATCGTTCTCTGGGTGGATGCCACGTGGTGCTCTCATGCTGTACTTTACCACAGCGGCCCACCCAAGTGTGGATGGGATCTAACCTGTACGGAAGGATAAACCTTACGGGCGCGAATTGCCCGCGATCCCGATGGCTGTAAGTTCGTCGGAAGCTAGGTGGGGTCCACCTTGATGCTTGTGAGAAATCGACCCGTCCATCCATTTTTCCAGGTCATGTAAGTACATAAGGCAAAAAATGAGGTACATCCAAAACTCAGATGGGACACACTAACAGTGGGGGATTGAACGCCCACCAGAAGCATTCGTGGTGTCACATATTCGTGGCCGGTTGAACGGTTTGTTCATCCCATTGGAATGACCTTATGAACGGTTGGCACGGGCGGCATCCCGGGATGGATGGCATGGATTTTTAAGGCAATGATGGTGTTGTTAGTGGATTGTATTAATATCTATGGGATTACTATATCCCGGGATTGCTATATCGGGTCTGTTTCGCACGGGCGGCCAATCCAGGGTTAAACCTTCCCATCCCTTTCTAATCCCTCTAACCAAACACGCCCCAGGCAAATTTGAACGGAATAGGGTGGATTGGACGGGATTTAAAGGTAATGATGGTATTGTTAGTGGATTGTCTTAAGATCCATGGGATTGCTATATCCCGGATCAGATCACTTAGGGCCTGTTTGGCTGGGCAGGGTGGATGGGATTAGGTTGTATTAGGATGGATTGGAAGGAGCAATCCCGGGATTTGGCCGAGCGTGCCTAACAGGCAGAAGTTGGATATAGCAATCCCATGGGATTGCCATCAATCCACTGACATCACCATCGTTACCTTGAAATCTACCCAATCCCTCTTAATCCTATCTATTTTGCTTGGGACATGTTTGGTTAGACGGAGCAATCCTGGGATTGGCTGACGTAATCCCGGGATTGGCTAGGCGAGCCAAACATACTCGGTGGTGAATTCCCTGGATATAGCAATCCCATGGGATTGCCAGCAATCCACTGACACAGCCATCATTACTTGCCATCCACCCTAATACAATCCAATCCCATGGGATGGGCCCGTCCAAACACGCCCTTAGTCTGTTTGGCACGCCCGGCCAATCCCGGCATTTAACTTCTAATCCCTTCCAACACCATCCAATCCCTTCCAATCCACCCGGCCAAACGGGCCCTTAGAAACACTAGGCCTATTCATTTTCATTTGGATCCCACTCATCATACATGTAGCTGTGGTGGGCCCGTGATTTTACGTCTCCACCAATGGGAGCCCGGGGACCACACGAATTGGTGGTCGGGTGGACTATGTTTCCCGTCCGAGATAAGATATGCATTTGTCCCGTGACATTGACTTATAGTGTCATGCATGGCATCATAGCAGGCACCTCCAGGGCACTGCATTTGAGCAGAGCTGGGCATTTCAGATCCGATGCAGTGGATCTGACCCGATCCGACCCGATTCGAACCGAACCGATGGTCTTGATCGATGCGGATCGGGTAGCTCCATCCAGATCCGAAATCTTTTTGGGTCGAGTTCGGATTGGGCCTAATCCGATCCGATTCGGTATCCGATCCAGACCTTGCTCTCAATGTAACAGATACTTCAAAACTCTACGTCTGCCACCTTCCAACAATCAAATTTCAAAACAATATCAAAAAAAAAAAAAAATCATCTCAGCAATCAATCTCTCGACCCAAATCACGTTCAGAGGAATTTTTTTTTTTTTTTTTAAATCCAAATCAAATATCAAAAGAACCCGAACAATGACTGCAACGAAACGATACTCTCATCAATCTACAACAATAGCTGAGAGAGAGAGAGAGAGAGAGAGAGAGAGAGAGAGAGAGAGAGAGAGAGAGGAATGACGATGTACCGATGGAGCGTCGACAGCTCGACTGACGATTCCATCTTCTACCAACTGGAAATGGAACATCTGAAAAGTAGAGAGAGCTAGGGTTTCCTTTCTCCATTTTGGGCGGAAAGCAGAACACCTGGAAAGGAGGAGAGAGAGAAGGAAAAACGATTGAAAAAGAGGGAAAAACTAATGGGAGCTTGCTTTTCTTGTATGATTATAACATCCCGGAAAAATCTGTACAAAGATCCGAGTACCACCTTAGGTAGATATTACTCAGGACCAAATCCTTTAGGAATTAGACAAAAATTAATTAAGTGTTAAACTAAATAATCGGTGGAATTAACTTAAACCACTTTAAATACGAACTGCAAGACCCAAAATGAGTAGAACCGCTAATGCTACGTTACTTAGAAACCTAGGATCAATCTCTAAACCCAGTTGCTCTCGGGAGCACTTTGAAACTCCGTATCGGACCTGGACCGCTCATCAAAAGTCCGATTACCGCGAAACTATACGGTTATGACCGCCTTACTGGGCTTGACAACCATCTCAGAAATTAAATCTAGATAGTGTCCAGAAACTCACAACTTGAGTCCGGAGCTAAGTGTGTGAGAAATGCGAATATCTTTAGAAAATGAACTAAAACTTAAGTGATTTGGAACGTCGCTTGCAGGGCAAATTCAAGGTTCCACACCGTCAGAATCTGACTCAACTACACCCTCGGATCAGGAAAATTTTCAACACAGGTCAAGTGTACTTGTGGCCCTGATCGAGTGGCGGTGACCGTTGAATTGAAACTGGTCCTCCGCGGTCGATTCGTAAATCTGATGTAACAGCCCGGATTTTTTCCAACCTGGAATTAGACGTCCCTAGGCGATGGGTCAAACCTAACTCCTGTTTAACTTCTCAAACACTCAATTCAAGGGTCTTAAGTCCCTTCTTCAAACCATTCTCTTGAAAACCTCACATTTTCTTCACAAATCTCACATTTCACTACCTCGTCCTTCAAAATTTCTGAGTGCTTTCATATTAGACACAAATCTTAAAGTTTAGGTGATATTGATCAATACTTAACCTAAAAATTACGATGAATAGTAAATAAATAAATAAAATAAGTTTTTAACTATTAACCTTTTGGAATCTCATGAAATAAGTAGGCTGCATGGATAGATCAGCTTCTCCTACCCCAAAAACATATATTGCACGTCAAATAACTCATCCCGGTTTGAAAAATACATCATTTTACATATCAGATGAAAAAAAACACCCCAAACAGGTCAATGACCGGCGAGGGCATCGCCCGATTGGCGAGGCCTCGCCAAAAGGCGGGCCTGGCAGGGCCGCAGGGGGGCAGTGGCCCGTTTTCGCCCACTTTTTCTGCGATTTTGGTCTGATTTTGAAAAATCATATCTCCTTCGTTATAACTCCGATTTAGGTGATTTAAAAACCAGATTGAAGCTTAATAAGTCTAATTTCATATAAAAATAAGTAAAAAATATAATAAAATAATTAATATAGTTAAATATAGGTCGTGGTGACAACTGTCCGAAAGTCATTAGTTTGGACAGCTGCCGCTTCTGGAATTTTTAGAATTTTTCTACAACACTAAACCTAATAAAATTTGGTAGAGATGAAGTATACTTGATGATGAACTACTAAAAAAATAATTAAAATAATAGACCAACTAGAAATGCCAGAAAGAGGCGTAGAACTTTCCTAGGACCGTATTCTATCATAATTAGGGCAGAATTTGGTTAAGTACTGAACTAAACAATCAGTAGAATTCGCTCGAATCACTTTAAATACGATCTGCAAGACCCAAAACTTATAGAATCATCGATGCTATAGTACCCTATAATCTAGGATCAATCTCATTACCCGGCTACTCTCGGGAGCATCTCGAAACTCCGTATCAGATCTGGACCGCACGTTGGAAGTCCGATTAACATGAAGTTAAGGACTTAGGACCTCCTCGCTGGGCTTGACAACGATCTTGGAAATCAAATCCAGATAGTGTCCCAGCGCTATTCGCTTGAGCTCGGAGTGAAGAGTGTGAGAAATGTGAAATTAATTCAAAATAAAATATCTTGAATAGTAATCTGGCACATCTCGCTTGCGAATCAGTTTTAAGCAACCAGACAGTCAGAATCAGACCAAATTACACCCTCGAATCAGGAGAAATTTCATACACATTTACATGTACTCGGAATCTCCGATCGAGATCCGCTGACCGTTGAACTGAAACTGGTCCGCCACGCGTGATCTGGAAATTCCACTGAAACGAAAACTTAATAGAACGTAGATCCAGCGTTAGTGAGTTTAAGTCCGACCTTTGGCTCAAGGAGGCTCGCTAGAAACCCTCTTTTGAGCTGAAACAATGCCGATTTGATTATTATGTGAGTATACCTTGAACATAAGTCTATTTCGGTGAATTTTTAGGCTATATAAGGACCTTAAACCCTTTCTCATGGCAGCCATACGAATTTGAGAATGAGAGAGAGAAAAGAGAGAGAAAAGAAAGAGAAAGTGTGGGAGCAGTGGGAGAATCTCCCTGTCACTCTTCCCTGCCGCTATTCGGGCTCCACCACCTGGCTCTCATCACTTTCCCGGCGTTTCCGGCGTTATTTCTAGGTAAGAAACCCTAACCCTAATCTCTTTTGGGGTTTAGACAGTTGTAGGTTGTGAAATAGCTAACCTATTTCGTTCTATAGGTTACGAAACTGCCGAATACGGAAGCTTAGCTAACCTATCGACTTCGTTACGATTCTACGACAAAGGTGAGGACGTTAGGTGTATAGGTTACGGTTTTCAACGCTTTCAATGTCAGATAATGATAGATTCATGATCTGCATGTAATTGCACATATACAAAGTGCTTTCCGTTTCCTGTTTCGATTAAAGATGCAAAATATGGAATTTTACATACTCTAGGTATACGTAGAAATACCGTATACGTACATATTTTGGAAATGTGTTTGCCATGATTAATGGTTGTATGATTATATAGTATATGGATAAAATACCTGATTGGCGAAAGGAATCGCCGTAATACATGTTACTTGTATACACTATGTATGTTGAAATTGCGTATTCTAGAAAATACCGCATACGTATAAATTTTGGAGATGTAATTGTCATGATTATTTGTTGTGTGAATATGATATATACGTATAAAATACTAGTTTGGTAAAGGGACAGCCCTAATACACATTCCGCCAACATACGTCATGTATGTTGAAATTGTGCACTCTAAGTATTTGTGAAATTGCTTGTGGGTGTAAGTGCTTAAGTGATCGCACCTCAGGTAGGTGCTGAGATGGAGTTCTCAACTACCTTAGAGTTACGTATGATACCCCCCATGTGGTTGTTTACTCTAACCACTCACCTATGAAACATATGTATTTATATCCCCATTAGTATTGCGCTCCATAACATATATTTTTTAATATACTTTGTAACTTGTTTCATAACATGCTTTATAATATGCTTTATGACATGATTGCTAGTGTGTTTGGATTACTTTGTTTATCATGCTTTACTTCACATGCTATGGTTAGAAATTGATTGGGCTTGGGACTATGTCCGTAGTCCAGACATCCGGTACCAGACTTGGAATCGTGGTTGAGATTCATCTCGCCACACATGATGTGTTTGGCGAACCCGTGTCGTACTTCGGTTGGCGATAGTGGTTGGCCACAAGGAGTGCTTCTGCGCTTCATATCGCTCTACTTGTTGTGCGCTCGAGCTTGTCAGGCTCGTCAAGTAACCCGATATGTCAAATGTGTGTTCACCATGTTTGGTCGCTACTGCTTGAACCTAGGGTACCAAACTTACCAGTGGAAATCCCGTCAACCATGGTACCTTGATTCGCTAAGACTCATGAGCCGGACATGGTGGTATGGGACACCGTGGCCGAGCTGTCGGCCTATGCTGGGGCCACGTGCCTCCCCGTAGTGACCATTGAGCAACCAAACTAGTGAGCCGAATACGGTGGTATGAGACACTGTATTCGAGCTGTCGACACTTACGGCGAGAGCCGAGTATGATGAGACCTGTACTCGTGCTGACGGGCGACGAGTCCTCTGTAGTGTCTTCGAGTATATTCCAAGGTCTGTGATTGGCGACGAGCCCTTCACAGCAACTAGAGTATGAGTTGAGCCGAGTACGGTGAGACCTGTATTCGAGCTGACGGCCAGCGATTGAGCCGAGTACGGTGAGACCTGTACTCGAGCTGACGGTCAGCAATTGAGCCGCATACGGTGAGATCTGTATCCGTGCTGACGGGTGACGAGCCCTTTGCGATGCCTTCGCGATGCCTCTCGAACCATAATACCGTATAAGATTAACTAGGATTGACGACCCTAGAATGGATCATGTTTGGGAATGATACAAGGGAGGTACCTTAGTTTTCCAATCCTGCTTTTTGAAATGGACTAATTAAAAACTCGGTAATCATGCTCATCATCGCACCGCATGTGCCTAGTAGATGTGGAGCACTGAGGGAGGTATGTATTCGCGAACGTAAGATGATGTCGCATTAGGGTGGTTTGGCAAGGGCATTCATCATGTCACTTCATACTTGCATTTAATAAGAGGAGTTAAACTTGTTTGATTGTACTGCTTTATCATTACTGCTTGATTGGATTGATAACATGTTAACCTATGCTTTATTGTTCCACTGAGTTAGCTACTCACTCCCACGTTACGGGACGGTGTTGTACACACCAACCAGATTTGTTAAGTTTCAGGTGATGGCGATGCTTGTGAAGCAGAGCCGGGCTACTTCTATGATGATAGGAGGAGTTCTCCTATCTGTATCTCTCTGGCAGGTCAATGAAGACCTAATATTGTATTGACGGGGCTATGGTACTTGGGGTAGGAGACATTACACTTCGTCACATTTGGTATATTTTAGAACTGTACTTGTAATTATTTAACCTGGTAAGGTTATCACACTCTGGAGACTCATCATAGTTTATATATTTTATCTATCAATCACAGTCTTCCGCTTGCAAATTTAACTGTCTCTGGAGTATGATATGTTGTTTTGGCTTAATCTCACTCATGTTCAATACACGAATACAGTCAACATTCAATCATCATTCATTTTGTTGCATAAGTGATGTTCTGGAACTCGAGAGTTGAGTTTATGCTCGACCCCCGATTTTCAGGGCGTTACATCTGATCAGACCGAAAACTTAGCCTGACCTAGATCCAATGTCAGGGAACTTCTCCCGAACCGTATGCAGAAAAGGAGCCTCCAGATGTGCTCTGTTGGACCGAAACAGCCACCGTTTGGCTATAACCTAAGTATATCATGGCCCTGGGGCCATTGACACCAGTTTTGAGTCTATATAAGGGCCTTAAACCCTCTCTCTCCCATGCCATACGAATTTTCTAAACCCTAGGAGAAAGAAGAGAAAAAATAGAAGGAAAAAGTGAGGAGAAGAGAGAGAGAGTGAGAGATCGTTGCTGGGATTCTATCC
This sequence comes from Magnolia officinalis, assembly GCA_021015155.1. Taxonomy (NCBI): domain Eukaryota; kingdom Viridiplantae; phylum Streptophyta; class Magnoliopsida; order Magnoliales; family Magnoliaceae; genus Magnolia; species Magnolia officinalis. Next base: position 3,432,563 of record JAJHSJ010000007.1, read on the forward strand.
CACCATCCCACATGCTGAATCGCCTCTCCCGTGTCACTATACTGGCGATTTCGACTCCATTCTTAGGTAAAAAATCCTAACCCTGATCTATTTTAGATATTCAGATAGGTAGATCGGCGAAATAGCTAACCTATTTCGTGAATCGGGTGATCGTTGTGCCGTAGACAATAGGTGTAGTGTTCAAACTGAGTTCGATTCTAGTTTACCGACAAAAGGTGCGGACTATAAACATTTAGGTTATGGTTTTCAAGGCTTTCAATGTCAGTAATGATTTATGACTGATTTGATTGCTCTCACATGTGCTTAGATACGATGTTTTCCGTAGATTACATATATATGTGTACTATATATATTGATTTTAATGTTTTCTATGTGTTTGTTGAAATGTTTGATTGAATATGGAATTATAATTTGTACTTGTTATGATTGATGTTTGAGGATACATGATTGTTGTACGTATGGCAACTCCCTTTTGAAAGGATTTGCTATAATATCTGTTATAACTACTATAATACACGTCTGTTGATATGTGTAGTCTAAGTGTTTGATAAAATGCCTGAATGAGAAAATGCTTGTTGTAATGTATTTAATAAGGGTGTTGAGATAGGATCCTCAATTCCCTTATCCATAGTTACAGTTCCCTTTATGTAACCTATCTCGCTACCACGTGATTTATGTAAAACTCATGTATAATGATATGTTCTATGTGTTTGATAAAATGTCTGAACGAGAAATTGTTTGATGAATGTCATTTAATAAGGGTGTTGAGGGATTCTCAGCAGATTCTTCAACTAACTATACGTATAGTTTTTATGATTATTTTTTTACTACTAAGTGAATTATAGTGAAATGCATATGTATGATAACATACTCAATATGTTTGTTGAAATGCTCAAATAAGAATTATGTTTGAATCGACTGTTAAATACTGTATGATTATCACACGTATTCACATGTTGCGTTTGAGTATGATTGGGACTACTACGTAGTCCAGGCATTTGGTAACAATTCCTGTTTAGTGGCCGAAATAGTCTCGTCACATTTGATGCGTTCAATGAATCCGAGTCGTACGATGATTGTCGACAGTGGTACCATGTCGATTAATTTAGCGTACGGTCGTACCAGTTGAACTTGTCTAATAAACCGATTGACCTATTGTGTATTTACCATGTATGAACGCTACTGCTTGAATCTAAGGTACCACTTACCAATGTAAAGCCCGTTTAACTTTGGTACCACGATCCGCTAAGACTCATAAGCCGGACATGGTGGTATGGGACACCGTGGTCGAGCTGTCGGCTTAAGCTGGGGCAACGAACCTCCCCGTAGTGACCAATGAGTAACCCAAACTCGTTAGTCGAATACGGTGGTATGGGATACTGTATTTGAGCAGTCAGCCTACATGGCGCAGCCTGACTGTGTTCTCCAGTCGGGTTGGTGACGAGCCTTCGAAAATAGACTGCCAGTTGGTAAGGCGTTAGTGTTGTGTCCTCGAGTACAAAATAGGCCTACCCCGGCGCAGCCTGGCTGTGGTCCCCAGTCGGGTTGGTGACGAGCCTTCAAAAATAGATTGCCAGTTGGTAGGGCGTTGGTGGGGTGACCTCGAGTGTGAATTAAGTCTACGCTAAGGTGACGAGCCTCCCGTAGCAACTTATTATATAAACTCGCGAACTTGCCTATCATATGTGATAAACTAGGATTGACGACCCTAGATGGATCATTGATTGAGTTAATGATATAAAGGGAGGTACCTTAGCTTCCCGAATATATTGTTTAAATAAACCTAATTAAGATCTTGGCTAATCACGTACATGCATCGCATTTGCATGTGCCTTTGGTGTTGGAGTTGAGCACAGAGGAGGGCTGCATGCCGCGATCGTGAGATGATGTCGCATAGGGAGTGCATGCGAGGGCATGCATTATTATAACATATCATCCTTGGATTAAACAGAGTACTCAAGAATGCTTGTCGTATTAGTTTATCATTACTGTTTGATTGAATTGATAACATGTTAACCTTTGCCTTATAGCTCCACTGAGTTGATCACTCACTCTCACTCTGAGACGGTGTTTTAAAACACCAACCAGACTCTGTTGTAGTTTTAGGTGACGATGGGGCTTACGGGATGGAGCTCGACTTCTATGATGACGATGAGGAGTTCTCCTATATGCAACTCTCTGGCGGGTCTATGTAAACCCGAAGTTGCGTATCGGGGCTACAGGGATATGGATAGATGACAATACACCATTTTATATATTTTGAAATTATACATGTAACTGTTTAACCTGGTGACGTTCATACTCTGGGGACTTACAATCACTTATATGTTTTATATACATATTACAGTCTTCCACTTGCGTAATCTAATTATCTCTGTAGTAGATATGCTGATTTGGTATAATCTCACTTATGTTTAATGCACTAATACGAACAACATTTAATCATCATCATCTATGTTGCATAAGTGATGCGTTGGAACTCGGGAGTTAAGTTTCTGCTCGACCCCCGATTTTTAGGGCGTTACATTGATACTCCTGCTCCCTATGACACTTAATACACAGCCACTCTAATATTGCACACGTGATTATAATAATAACTCACATCTGGACCGATCCGAACCTAGCCCAATCCGATCCGACTCGGTTTTCCTGACCGAGTTGGGCTCGGATCGGATTAGGCAATCCACATTTCGGATCAGTCCGAGTCAAGTGACCCAGAGTCGGTAACAGATCGGTTCGAGTTCGGGTCAGCCCAATAGGATTTCGGATTGGATCAAGTTGGCTCGGATCCGAACCGATCCGGACCGATGCCCAGCTCTACATTTGAGATTGGGAAAATCTTTATACTCTGGTGTAGTATGAACGTCAATACGCGGGCATTAGGAAATTATACACGTGTCGTAAAATAAAAATAACTCAAGCCGTCCAAATAGTGAGAATAAGAATACGTGTATCATAACAAAAAAAAATTAAATTAATTTTGATTGCTAACTGTCCGATTGGACAATATTTATTAAACTGATGAGATGGAAAATATCCAACGGTCCAAATTCAGCAAACAAGTATCCGAAAACCAAAGGTTGAGATTTTTCAACCAATCTGATGTTAGGAGGATGACCCATTTGCAGTTAGCACACGACGTGGACAGTTTAATTCGAGTTATTCTCTATAGAAAACCAAATTGTGAGTGCCTGCATACCTGCCATCGTGGTCAGAGTATCAAGTAATCAATGTATGAGTTCGGAAAGTACAGAAGCCGATTCGAGGCACAGGTACCAAACTGTTTATGATCCAAGCTATTCATCTTGTGGGACCCACTGTGAAACTGCCTTGGTCCAAAATCAGGCTGGCAGGTGTGACAGACGTGTATGAGTTACAAAAAGAGATTATTACTGGCCTGTGTTTAACGTACTCGTGTGGCCCAACAGATGAACGTCTATCTCATTTTTCCTATGGGAGGGGATGTTTGCCGCCACCTCCACCTGATGAATGGCCCCGATCGCATCCACGTTTTCTACGTTGGCACGTGTGAGTATTTTCTCATGATAAACTTTTTAGGGTCACTTTGGGCGGTGGGATTAGAAGGGATTAGGTGGGATAGGATTTATCTGGTCCTGTGCCAATTCCACTTCATGTTTGGGAAGAATGGAAAAGCGTGGAATTACATTAAATGAAATTGCATTGGGTCCGTCCCAATTTCACTCAATGTCTGGGAAGTTATGGAGGTCCCACCATGATGTGTGGGCTATATCCACACCGTCCACCCATTTATCAAGATTATTTTAGAGCATGGGCTAAAAAATTAAGTAAATCTAAAGCTCAAGTGGACCCCACCTTAGAAAGCAATAGGGATTGAATACTTACCGTTGAAAACTTCTGTGGGGCTACATAAGTTTTGAATCTATCACATTTTTTGGCCCATGCCATAAAATGAGGTTACAAAACAAATGAACGGTTTAGATATAACACATGTGCGTTATTCTAAGTAATTTCAAATGATGGTGGGTATATCCATTAAATGTACCACCGTATTATCAACAAAGCATGGCATTAGTTTTATCCCATGGCAATAGGGGACATTCCCAGCCATGGATAATAATTGTGTTTTTTAAATCCCATCCCACCAATCCCTTCTAATCCCACTGCCCAAACTGCCCAAGGAAAAAAATCGTTATTCGAGTCGGCGATTTTCGTGACACCTCCCTCTTTCACATGATCCCGTGATTCAGTTTCTGAACTGGAAGTGGATTGCGACCTGCCTCCCCCTGACAGAATCCGGTCAGGTAGGGTTCTGTGGGACCCACTGTGGGGTATGGATTTTATCCACTCCGTTAATCCATTTTTCCAAATCATTTTAAAGTATGATCAAATAAATGAGGCAGTTTCAAGCTCAAGTGGTCTATACAATGGAGATGAAACTCTAACCGTTAAAAAATCTTTGGGGACCACAGAAGTTTTAGATCAACCTGGAATTTATGTTTTCCCTTTATCCATGTTTTTGTGACCTTATGAACAGGTTGGATGGAAAATAAACATCATGATGAGCCCTAGGAATATTTCAACGGTGGGTATCATCATCACAACTGAATCTTGTGGCGTGGTTCACTTGAGCCTTGGATCAGTCTCTTTTTTTTTTTTTTTTTAGCATCATTAAATGATATTTGAAATAGGATGAAGTGCATAGATAAATCACATACATGACGATGGGGCCTACAGAGTCCCTGTTTGGACCGATTTTGCTCCAGGAGGCAGGACGCAATCTGCTCCCTACTGAGCTGTGGTCTAATCCCGAAAGAATACGGTTGCACCACATATGCGTTTGGCACAACTCACAAAGATTTAGCGAATCAATGCCTTGACTGGTAGCACCCTGAGCCAATGAGAGCATGTCACATGGTATTCTTCTTTCCTCAACCAATCACAAATTGGCATATCAACTTTTGCCCCTTACCTACCTACTAATTACAGTAATGTCATTAGAGAAGGCTATAAATAGCCCTCTCCCTTCACATTTCACACACAACTAAGAGAGCTTAAAATCCAAGTGAGAGAGAGAGAGAGAAGGTGAGGAGGTGCTCCTAAGCCTCCAAGTTTAGATTTTTTTAGCTCCCTCTTAGCCTCATACCGACCTTCCTAACCCCACAAGTCTAGCTCGGATTGATCATGGTGCAACCCATGTCTTAGCCTATTAAAGTTTAAGCTAAAGATCTTTTCATTTTATATGCAAGCATTCATCATGATATCTATTCCCTTCTCAACCCCCCCTGCTTCTCTAGATTTCTAGTGAACGTATGCTCTGTGACTTGCCGCACATCGGATCCTGTCACATCAGAAATTTCTAATGATCTAGTCCAATTTTCTTTATCTTTTTTGCATAAGCATCATCACATCTGCCTTCTAGACACATTGTTGGACGTATGCTCTGTGGCCTGCCGAAATCTCGGATCTTGTCGCATCAGAAATTCACTTGTGCCTAGTCCTACTTCGACCACATCATTCATCTCTTGATTTTTTTGTACCACACCAAGTAGAGACCGTACATTTGTACGGGCAAAGAGGGTGCCTAACACCTTCCATCTTTGTAATCGAGGTCCCTTACCCATAATCCCGAATCGTAGACTAGGAGTCAATCTAAGGTACGTAGGAGAATCTTCGGATATCTCCAACCTTACACATTCCGAGGTTTCTAGGCAACTGCAGGATTTTGAGATTAAGTGGCTAATGGCGACTCCAAATATCAATCCAATCACCTCCACTACGAAACTTAAAATCAACGTGGGTGCCAATTTCCAGTGTCTACACTATTCTATATCTTTCATTTTCAAATTTCTCACCTCTCTTACATCTCGTCCTGTCTTTCGTTTTTAAATCTCTCACCTCTCTCACCTCTCCTGTCTTTCATTTTCAAATCTCTCAATGGAGAAAATAATGATAATTCTTTCCTTCTGTCTCTTACTCGTAGTGTATGCAAAGATTCTTATAATCATTTTCCAGGACTCTTGAAACCGTGTGGTGAAAGATATTGTAAACATGGCAACCGATGTAATACTCGCAATTGTATTACATCCGTGGGCACCTCGTTTCGAGACGTTTCTATTCAAGAAAGTGAAAAAAAGTGACTTAGAGGGTGGCGTTCCCGTCGAGGAATCTGGGTATCAGGATGAAAATCAACATGGTCGCGTTGAGATGCGAAGAGATCAAGTGGATGAAGCCGCACAGAAAGCTTTTCGTACGGTTTCATCCACAGCTTCTTGATGTTAACAAGCTTTTCATACGGCTTCATCCACTTGATCTCTATGCATGTCAACGCGACCATGTTGATTTTCATCCTGATACCCAGATTCCTCGACGGGAATGCCAACCTCTAAGTCACCTTTTTTCACTTTCTTGAATAGAAACCTCTTGAAATGAGGTGCCCATGGATGTAATATAATTGCGAGTATTACTTCAGCTACCATGTTTGCAATATCTTTCACCACACGATTCCAAGTGTCCTAGAAAATGATTATAAGAATCTTTACGTACACTACGAGTAAGAGACAAAATGAGAGAATTATCGTTATTTTCTCTATTGAGAGATTTGAAAATGAAAGACAGGAGAGGTGAGAGAGGTGAGAGATTTGAAAACAAAAGATAGGATGAGAGGTGAGAGATTTGAAAACGAAAGATAGAGAATAGAAAGAGAGGTGAGAGTGAGTTTTCGTTTTTATAGGACGCTAGGTTGAGTAGCCAGACTCGCGCTACTGAAGTGACGTCACCAAGTTCTGTGGGCCCAACTATGATGTATTAATTTTATCCACACCATCCATCCATTTTCAGATATCATTTTAGGCCATGAGAAAAAGAATGACGCAGATAAAAATCTGTAGTGGACCCCACCAAAGAAAATAGTGGGGAGAGTGATTCCTACCGTTGAAACTATCCTAAGGCCCACCATGATGTTTATTTGAAATCCATCCTGTTCAAAAGTAAAAACATATGAAAATAGGGAAAACACAAATATCAGCTTGATCTAAAACTTTTGTGGCCTTTAGAAAATTTTAATGGTTGGCGTCACTGTCCCCATTGTTTTTGTTCTTGGGGTCCACTAGAGCTTTGGATTTAACTCATGGTTTTTTTTTTTTTTTTTTTATCTTACCCTAAAATTATCTCTCCAAATAGATGGATGGCGGGGATACAAAACATACATCATGGTGGGGCCCACGGAATTGGTGACGTTACTTCAGTAGTGAGTCGCGGAGACTCGCTACTGACAGGTTGAGTAGCGAGACTCGCTACTGAAGTGACGTCACTAAGTTCTGTGGGACCCACCATGATGTATGTGTTGTATCCACACTGTCCATCCATTTGGAGATATCAATTTTAGGCATGATCCGAAGAATGAGTCAGATCCAAGGCTAGAGTGGACCCACCACGAAAAACAGTGGACAGAGTGACGCCCACCATTAAAATTTTCCAAGGGCCATAAAAGTTTTCGATTTAGCTGAAATTTGTGTTTTCCCTTTGATTAGGCATACCAATCAGCATACACTTGGGATGCCTCTTTCCAAGCAATTCTCTACATTCAGGTTCATGTAGTTTGTCTTGATATCAATTGAATATAAAACTATGTATTATGTGAATAACGCCAAGTCATCACAGTTTTATTTCTGACTCCATTTTCAAGTTTATTTGCTTTAATTAGCTTACATTGTGACAAACGGGGCTGCGGCCAATAACAACACCTCAATGTCTACCCGTATTCAGGTTCAATTCCAAGGACATGATTTATTTGCAGCCATTCCCTTCTCTCAATGCATACCTCTGACATAAAAATTTGGAAAGTAGCTTATGCTATTTTCGGTCAGTAGAGGAATTTAATGTTGAACATGTTTCATTAGAAATGATGTAGAGCGGGTCGCGAACAGTTACATGGCCAAGATGGATCAGAAAAGGCCCGGTCGGCGACAAAAGTGATCTAGACCATCAGACCTTGAATCAGGCGTATCTCGCAATCCGGGATGAGTTAGCGGACGAAAAATATATGATTTTGGGGTAGAACGAGCTACTTTAGCCAACCAACCCCGCTATGCCGGGTTGCGACGCCCGAAATTGCGAAAAACCCCTGGATTGATGGTCGTTTCCCTGTTTTAATTTCAATTTTACTATAAATAGTAAGTTTTAGTTTGATTATAACTCTTCATCCGTTGGGCTTTAGGAGTTGCGCCCAATGTGAAAAGAGCTTAGAATAATTAGGAGAATGGTTTGGTGAAGCCAAATAGGACACTTACTATTTTTGGCCGAAAACCTTGCGCACTAGTAGACATCACGACCGTCTATAAATAGTAAGTTTACTATTTATAGTAAGTCGCGAATTCTAGGAGTTGTAGTTGTAGTTTGATTCTGTGTAACGCCCCGAAAAATCGGGGGTCGTGCATAGACTCGACTCCCGAGTTCCCGAGTGTCACTTATCATGCATTTATGGTTTTTATGATTAATCAAATTTAACTGCGCAATTTGGAATTACCTGAGGCACGAAGCACAATCACACCAGTCTACTGAAATGAAGGATAACTCACATATATATAAGTCCAAAAATAATAAAGGGTTGCCCAAGGCATTGCCCAACAGAACTACAAAAGAAGGCTATGTCCAAAAAGAATAAAGCAGGCTCAGCAAATCCAAATCCAGCCCGATCAAGCCGATGGAGAGCCGCCCATCAGCTGCAAGTAGGAGAGCCCGTCCTCCTAGTCCAAGCTCGCCTCGCCAGGCTCCTCATGCCCTGAGTCACCTGCATCTATGAATGAGTCTGGTTGGTGTTTTAAAACACCGTCCCAGAGTGGGAGTGAGTGATCAACTCAGTGTGAACTATTGGTCTCAAGTTACAACAAGCATCAATTGTAATATGAACTTAATGAAAAACAGACGATCATCAACACCTAATAACTCTTATTTAAAATGCATGCATGCGGGATGATATGATGCATGCCCTCGCCACAACACTCCCTCAAGCGACTCCATCTAACGATCGCATATGACAGCACTCCCTCAGAGCGACTTCGACTTCCGAGTCGCCACCCTAACTAATGCGTGCAATGCGATCGTGTTAGCCGAGTTATTAGTTAAGTCCATTCGTCCAGCAGGTTGGGGATTCTGATTCACTCTACGTATCAATGCCCTAAGCTGGTTGCGAGGCCAAGACCCCATCAACGCGTGAGGCCAAGACCTCGCGGTCCGTGATCCCGTCGGGTTCCTCATCCCCGACACCAAGCACATGAGGAGTGCCGAAAGGAAGGGATCGCTCACGGTCACTACGGCGAGGCGCGGTACCCCAGCGTAGGCTGACAGCTCGGACATAGTGTCCCATTCCACCATGCCCGGCTCACTAGGCTGTGGACCAGTTTCAAGTGGATTTTTGATGGGCTACAACGGTTGTAGGGTGGTTCAGGTTCCATACATATGTGAGCAAACATGGTTAACATAAAGGGTTGGTCAGACAGTAGGCTAGACCGTACGAGTCAAGCGAGCGTGAGACGAGTGACCTCGGGCACAAAAGACTCATGTAGTCGAACTACAGCCACCCGAACACACCTGCCCAAACCCACGGGTTTAGCTTGAGGGTAGTCCCACTAATGAGACAACCATCTCTCCTCATGATTCCTGACCATCCCAAGGATATGAAGGGTGATTCATAGCATGCCGGCTACCAAAGTATAATCTAGTACAAACCACATCTTGCTCTCAAACTTCTCAAATATCATTCAGATTCTCATAGCAAGCATGATTAACAATATCATGAAACAAGTGCATGTGAGGTGTGTGGGTGTGGGTGAGGAAGTTACGCACTTCCTCTATCTCAAGCCATCATATGCACAAGGGTAATGAAAGCATACATATTATGAGGTAACATATATGGATATGGAGAAAATAATAAGGCATAAGCAATGATTCATCATACACATAAGCATGTGAGAAGAAGCAAGAACAACATCATGGAGGCTAAGCATACAAATTCATACGGTTTTAACAACATACATTCCTAGGGCTTTCTCTAGATTATTAAATCATAACATCCAAGCAATCAAAATCATTACGCTCGTACTAAAATTGGTGCTAGGCCACCTAAGAACAATAGTCCGCACCTTCGGATTCGTTGGAGGCTTAGAAACGACCTAGAGATGAGGGTTTTGGAGGTTGGCCGACCGGAATCCCTAAAACAATTCAAACATGAGAGAAATGCATACATTTTCTCCTTCAATACAAGGATTTCAAGATAAAAGAGTGAGAGATCTTACCTAGATGGCCCACGGACGATTTTCGGTGGATGTCGTGTAGGGTTTCCTCTTGGAGAAAGTGTAGGAGGTTGTGGGTTTGATCCTCTTGGGCCCCACCTTGATTGAGAGTCCACCATGCTCACCTCCACTCTCTCTACTCTCTTGCTCTCTCATCTTTCTCCCCCTTTCTCTTCTCTCTCCCCCTTTTCTCTTAGGGCAAAATCGTATGGGGAGAGGGGTGCCTAAATGAAACCCTTTATATAGTGCCAGTTTTGGTACAATTGGCCCCAAGTGTTGGGTCTTTACTATACTAACCCTATGGGAGGGTTTTTCTAGCCTATGGGGTGTACTAGTCGATATACACCGTAGGATAGTTAGTCCTAATGATGATCTACGTATGGACACAATCGGCCTGCCATTCCGACGCGCCGGTCGACAGATATGATTAGAAGTCTATTCAATGGTCACCGATGGTCGATCGGGGCCGCGGCTATACGGATGTGATCGGGGAAATATCCTTAATCGATGTGTGAAGTTTGGTCACAAACCGACGGCTCGAAATCCTCAACTTTGCATAAGAGTGGACGACTCAAATCACTTAAGTTCCCACAATTTCCCAAACTAGCCTTTTAGAGCTCCCTATTAAAGTTGGGGTGGCCCTATCACCCCTCCGGCCACCAAATTCAGGGTGTAGGTGTTTCACGGCCCGATGAGGGGCCATGCAAAATCTGAGATCAAACGGATAAACGGATATATGATCTGAGTAAGCGTTTCCGACCTTTAAGTGGCCCTGTGGGGCCCATTTCAGTGATTGGAACGGTTCTGGTGGCCCTCTGGCCATAAAATTTATAGGATAAGTGGTCTATGGCCCGATGAAGGGCCACACAAAATTTGGGAACGATCGGATATGGGGTTTGGTCGTACGAGTCAGACTTGCGATCAACGGTTACCGGGCCACGATCGGGTCCCAGATTTCGTGGACGGATGTAGTAAAATACATTAGACCTTCTTCGTAAATTTGGAAGAAATACGACGGTTGAAAAGCCCGGAGTCTCAGTTTCTTTTGTCAGTGCCAGATTTTAACTCAGGCATTGGTGGGGCGCATTGGGCAAGTGCCAGATGGTACTTCTGGGTGTCCACTGGGTCCGCAGTCCGCGATGGACCACAAGCCCAGTGAGAACTATGATTTTCTAAAGTTTTAGATTTTTCTGACCCTCCTCGATCGCTGGGTGGCCTACACGGGCTGTTGTTAAGTATAAACGGGTCATCTGGCTTGGCGGCCCGCACTTGGTCCCATCATAACTAGACTGGTCCACCCCAGTATAAACTAACATTGAGTGATAATGGTCATTAAGTGATTTTATAAGTTAATTAAAATTTTTTTTTAAGGATTCTTGGAAATCCAAAACAGTGAAAATCCAGGATGTTACATTCTACCCCCCTTAAAAATAATTTCGTCCCCGAAATTGCCTAAGGGTAATAAGTAAAGATATTATCATTTCATTTTCTTAAGTTTTGCTGGTTTCTGGTTTATGTACGTTTTAGGGTATATATATTAAATACGCTAGCCTAACTCATTATGATCTACCCCCCTTAAAAGTTTTCACATTTGAGGTTTGAAAACAAATATCAAAATCATTATTATCGTATTAAGTGGTTGTTGGTAAAGTTTACCTAATGGTGGTATATTCTTCTCTTTATGATAGGGCTAAAACGGAAAGACAGTTGTGGTAGACTTGATCCCATACGTCGATCCTCTGTCTGACCAGGGCAGAAAGATCGTTGTATCCCTTCTTAGTCCTGGTATATCCTAGTCTTCTGCTCGGTCAAAGCAGTGAGTCCATTGGTATTCACTCAGGAATGAGAATTGGGTTAAGCCGCGAGTACTTCGCAGATGTGTGGTTCCGTAATTCCGTAGTCCGATCAATCTAATTGTTTAGCCATCATTGGAAAGTTTAAATCTCCTATTTATAAGGTTGTCCTTCGGGTCTTGGTCAAAGATTGTTCATGTCCAAATTAGTGATTAATGAATCTTTCACTATGCTTATGGTCAAACGATTTTCTCAGAAAGGTTTCCAATGGCCTAAGATTGTATTTGTATGTTGCAGTTTCGATCCTAAGGCTAACAGGTTATGAGCAAGCATGCCTTGTTTTTCATTAATATTGAGAGAGGAGGAAGAATCGGAAGTTCTAAGGTATTCTGGTGGTTTAGAGTGCTAATAACGCTAAGATGGACGCAATAAGACAATTATTCATACATGCATTCACAAGACGACGAGAAAATTTTGAAATAATCCATACATTCACATAACTCTTGAGACGATGTTCTCGCCACTACCGCTGTCTATGATCACATCACAGACCTTTCCATGGACAGTGCACAGAGAACCACCCTGAATCTTCTAAAGTGGAGGGGAGTTCCCTCTTGACCATTCAGGATTTCATGGAGGAATCCAAGGAAACCGGCGAGGTATACGCCGTAGTGGTGAAGGGAGAGGAAGAGGAACCCTCAAACATCCCTCCAAGCTTAAGGCTGTTGCTAAACGAATTCAAAGAAGTCTGGCCTGAAGATTTACCTGATGGATTGCCCCCCATGAGGGACATCCAACATCACATAGACCTCGTCCCTGGGGGCCTGCCTCAAGCTGCCCCCAACCCCTATCGTGATGGAGAGCCGAAGGAGTGTGAGATACTTCAGGGGCAAGTGGAGGAATTGATCCGTAAGGGTCTCTTGAGAGAGAGCATGAGCCCATGTGCCATACCAGCATTTAACGCCAAAAAAAGATGGAAGCTGGCGCATGTGTGTCGACAGCCGGGTAATCAACAAAATCACTATCAAATATCGGTTCCCAATACCACGGTTGGACGACATGCTCGATATGCTAGAAGGGGCCAAGGTGTTCTCTAAACTTGATCTAAGGAGCGGGTACATCAGATTCGTATCCGACCCGATGTCTGACCCGGTGATGAGTGGAAAACGGCGTTCAAGACCAAGGAAGGGTTGTATGAGTGGCTGGTCATGCCCTTCGGCCTATCGAACGCACCAAGTACTTTTATGCGTTTGATGAATCAAGTTCTAAAACAGTTCACTGGCCGATTTGTGGTAGTATATTTGATGACATATTGATATATAGCCAGGATGAGGCGGAGCACAGGAAACATCTCAGGTAGGTGCTGCAGGTCCTACAAATTAACAAGTTGTACCTCAACTTGAAGAAGTGTAGTTTTTTAACTAACAGCCTATTGTTTCTAGGATTTTTGTTGTAACGTCCACAGGCATTCGTGTGGACGATGAATGATGAAAATGTGCGAGCTATTAGGGAATGGTCGATCCCGACAAACATTCATGAGGTGAGGAGTTTTCACGGGTTGACGACTTTCTATCGTCGATTTGTGCGAGATTTTAGCACCATAGTCGCGCCCATAACAGATTGCATGAAAAAGGGACCGTTTCAGTGGACCGATAAAGCTGACAAGAGCTTTCATAAGATCAAGCATCGTTTATCTACAACACCGGTCTTAGTGCTTCCTAATTTTGACAAATTGTTTGAGGTTGAGTGTGACGCTTCATACATCGGAATTGGAGGAGTATTACCACAGGAAGGCAGGCCGGTAGCCTTCTACAGCGAGAAGCTCAGCGAAGCCCGAAAGAAGTGGTCGACTTATGAACTTGAGTTATACGCAATTGTTCAAGCGCTGCGACATTGGCGACATTATCTGATTCAAAGAGAGTTTGTTCTGTACACTGACCATCAAGCATTAAAGTTTATTAATAGTCAGACTAATGTAAATCGTGTGCATGTTAGATGGGTTGCATTTTTACAAGAATTCACGTTCGTTCTGAAGCACAAGTCAGGGAAGCAGAACAAGGTGGCTGATGCACTTAGCCGTCGTGCATCATTACTGGTTACAATGAGCAACGAGGTGGTCGGCTTCGACTGTCTCAAGGAGCTGTATACCGAGGATGAAGACTTTAAAGATTCTTGGATGAAGTGCCAAGAAGGTCACCCCAGCGACCTTCATATACAGAACGATTTTCTCTTCAAAGGGAATCGATTGTGCATCCCCCAAAGTTCCCTGAGGGAGCAGATTATTCAGGAGCTACATGGAGGTGGCCTCGGTGGACACCTTGGGCGAGACAAGACGCGAGCTCTTATGGAAGAGCGGTATTACTGGCCGCAATTAGTACGTGATGTAGGTAAAGTTGTACAACGTTGTCATGTTTGTCAGACCTCTAAGGGGCAATCTCAGAATACGGGCCTCTACATCCCGTTACCTGTGCCTGACGGTCCTTGGGAGGATTTATCAATGGACTTCGTGCTTGGTTTGCCACGAACACAACGCGGCATGGATTCAGTATTCGTGGTAGTAGATCATTTCTCCAAGATGACGCACTTTATTCCATGCAAGAAGACTCTCGATGCAACACACGTGGCAAATCTATTCTTCAGAGAAATTGTGCGGCTACACGGGGTTCCCAAGTCTATTACTTCTGACCGTGACACGAAGTTCATAAGCCACTTTTGGCAGACTTTGTGGACTCGATTCAATACACGACTTCAGTTCAGCAGCGCCTACCAACCACAAACTGACTGTCAAACTGAGGTTGTGAATCGCACGTTGGGAAACCTCCTTCGATGTATTTCAGGAGAAAAACTGAAGCAGTGGGATTTGGCTTTGTCTCAAGCGGAGTTTGCATTCAACAACATGGTAAACCGCTCAACAGGAAAATTCCCGTTCCAGGTTATTTACGGACGAGTACCTCGCCACACATTAGACTTTGTCCTTCTGCCCAAGCTCCCAGGCATGAGCATTGCAGAAGAACATATGGCAGACAAGATTATGAGCATTCATGCGGAGGTACAAACCAAGTTACATGCCTCGAATGAGAAGTATAAGGAGCAAGCGGACAAGCATCGGCGACGAAAAGTGTTCGAGGTGGGCGACCAAGTAATGGTCCATTTGCGCAAAGAAAGATTTCTGACCGGAACGTACAATAAGTTGAAGAATAAAAAGATTGGACCGGTACTAATCATTCGAAAGATCAATGACAACGCCTATGTTGTTGATCTTCCAGATGACATGGCGATCTCACGGACTTTCAATGTCGCGGACCTGACCGAGTATCATGAACCAGAGCATGACGAGAACTCGAGGACGAGTTCTTTTGAAGTGGAGGAGACTGATGTAGAGCGGGTCGCGAACAGTTACATGGCGAAGATGGATCAGAAAAGGCCCGGTCGGCGACAGAAGTGATTTGGACCATCAGACCTTAAATCAGGCGTATCTCGCAATCCGGGATGAGTTAGCGGACGAAAAATATATGATTTTAGGGTAGAACGAGCTACTTTAGCCAACCAACCCTGCTATGCTGGGTTGCGACGTCCGGAATTGCGAAAAACCCCTGGATTGACGTTCGTTTCCCTGTTTTAATTTCAATTTTACTATAAATAGTAAGTTTTAGTTTGATTATAACTCTTCATCCGTTGGGCTTTAGGAGTTGCGTCCAACGTGAAAAGAGCTTAGAATAATTAGGAGAACGGTTTGGTGAAGCCAAATAGGACACTTACTATTTTTGGCCGAAAACCTTGCGCACTAGTAGACATCACGACCGTATATAAATAGTAAGTTTACTATTTATAGTAAGTCGCGAATTCTAGGAGTTGTAGTTGTAGTTTGATTCTGATTTCTTTCCCATTGCTTGGTACCCCTATTTAAGGGGTTGTGAACTCATTTTTATGAATTAATTAATCAGTTTCGAAATTATTAGAAATTATTTCTGTTTTCTGCTTTCTTTCCTCGTGGATTCGAGAAGTCTCTGTGAGGAGTCCAGAGAAGCTCTGTGGATTTGGAGTATTTATCCTCATCACGTTCATCCCTGCGTCAAGAAAAATGGGTTTACTTGGCATGTTTGGATGCACTATGGATTACAATGGTTAACTCAATAAAGAGGAATTGAATTTCAGTTACCTTAATATTCATGCTGAGGGACTTGGCTCCAAATTGCAATCCATGTTACTTTGAAGTTGGCCTCACATGGAAAGTAGATGCAATTTGAGGACTAGTTACAGATACTAAGGAAATTACAATTGTGGGTCCCAAAGACAGTGGAGAAAGTTTTATTACTTAGTTGTCTCCTCAAAGACAGTGGAGAAAGTTTTATTGCTTGGTTGTCTCCTCCCAACTTCTCCGTGTGGTGTGGCCTACCAGAGTTTCCATTCGAGTGGATTTTTGATCCCACAACCTAACATCGAGTGGAGAGATGGCTCGACCATATTCCGGCTTTTCATGCTACACGGACGATGAAAGAAGTATTTTAGCAATATCAGCCAACCACCGTCTAAATCTATCTCAAATATGACAATGTTCCGTGTTTTTCGCTTCAAACACATTAACAGAAAATGATACATATGACACATTAACAGAAAATGAAAGAAGTATTTTAGCAATATCAGCCAAACACCGTCTAAATCTATCTCAAATATGACAATGTTCCGTGTTTTTCGCTTCAAACACATTAACAGAAAATGACACATATGACACATTAACAGAAAATGAAAGAAGTATTTTAGCAATATCAGCCAAACACCGTCTTGCGAAAGAAAGAAAATAGTAATGAGACGCATACGTGTTCGGTGTTCCATCCGGAGAGAGAGAGAGAGAGAGAGAGAGAGAGACACGGAGGGATGGTGCTGCATCCAGAGAGAGAGACGGAGGGATGGTGTTGCATCCAGAGAGAGAGAGAGAGACGTAGGGACGTGTGAACGCTAGGGGACTAGTGCCACGCTTTTGGCGATCTTGCTTTAGTTCTTTTTCGTGTGTGTATATGTTGTGAGGTATGTAACCTTGATTGTCGGTTTGGAGTTGCCACTAGCCACTTAATCTCAAAATCCCGCAGTCAGCTAGAACCCGTGGAATATGTAAGGTTGGAGAAATCCGAAGATCCTCCTACCTTAGATTGATTCCTGGTCAGCAATCCAGGATTTTGAGTAAGGGTCCTCGGTTACAAAGAGAGAAGGTGTTAGGCACCCTCTCTGCCCATAGAAATGTACGGTCTCTACTTGGTGTGGTAAGAAAATCTTAAGGGATGAATGATGTGGTCGAAGTAGGACTAGGCATACGTGGATTTTTGATGTGGCACAATCCGAGATTTTGGCAAGTCACAGAGCATACGTCCAACGATGTGTGTAGAAAGCGAATATGATGATGCTTATGCAAAAAGGTAAAGAAAATTGGACTAGATCGCTAGGAATTTTTGATGTGACAGGATCCGACGTATGGTAAGTCACAGAGCATACGTTTACTAGAGATCTAGAGAAGTAGGGGGGTTGAGAAGGGAAAAGATGTTATGATGAATGTTTATATGAAAAGATCTTTGGCTCGATCTTGAGTAGGCTAAGACATGGACTACACCATGATCAATCCAAGCTATGCTTGTAGGGTTGGGAAGGTTGGGAGGAGGCTAAGGGGTAGCTGAAAATTTTAAAATTGGAGGCTTTGGAGCTCCTTCTCACCCTCACTCTCTTTCTTTCTCTCCCTCTCTCCCTTGAAATGAGAAGAGTTTTTTCTCTCTTGGAATTGTTGTGTGTAAATTGTGAAGAGAAGAAGGCTATTTATAGCATTTTCTGATGGCATTGTGGTAATTGCTGGGCTTGTGAGGGGTAAAACCTGACATAACAGCTTTGGATTAGTTGAGGAGAGGGTAATGCCACATGACATGCTTTCATAGGCTCTGTGATTTGGTAGGATGGTAAATAGAGTAAACTACATAGGTAATTTCATATAAAAGTTTACTTTTGACTTGGTATGATGATAAATGGAGTAATTCCATATGAAAGTTGATTTTTGGCTTGGTGGGATGGTAAATAGGGTGAACTACATGGGTAATTCCATATGAAAGTTGACTTTTGGCTTGGTGGGATGGTAAATAGAGTAAATGTTTGGGGTACGTTTATAAAAGAGTTGACTTTTAGCTTGGGTGATGGTTTAGGGTTTGGATTAGGGTTTATGTAATAATCCAAAATTTTAGGTGCAAGTTTACCTATACATAAGGACGTATGATTACACTTGTTCAACTCTACACTTGTAGATCTATTAATATTTATGTAGTTTAACTTGAATCTAACCATAGAGAGCATTTTTCAATGGTTGATTAATAGGACAAACCCAATTAACATTATGATCCGTCTATCTTATTTGTCAATTATGAATATGCTTAATTTACCGTCAAAATCATGATCTACGCATTGTACACCTGTGAACCAATAACTTGAATCTAACAGTATACATTTCTAACATAGATCGCATCCAAAAACTACTTTATACGTATTCATTTACAAAAATGACTGTACAATAACTCATAAATATGATTAACATTTTAACCATCTACTTATTTAAAATGTAGACCATCAATTGATCATCCATCATAGTCCGATTTGCCAACTGGGTCATCCTAATGTCTAAATGAACCATTCATTAGGGCGATCATAGGGTATACATCAAAACTATCGGTTAATTTTTACATAGGTTGTCATGAAACATTGTTTTGAGTTATAAATAGGCCTGAGCCATTAAAGGCATCTCGGTCATCCTTAAGAGATCAAGTTCCAAATTTAGTCTGTTTATGGATCACACAAAATGAAGGACCATACTAAAATTTCACCTTATTCGGACTGTCCAATTAAAAGATAGGCAAGACCAAAGTTTTATGTGAAGAATGAGGATGTGAGAGGGTCATTCTCTCACAACTCTCCAAGTACAGAGAGACTTGAGTTGTTTTTTTAAAAAATTAGAAACCATCCTCTACGTGTCATCCACACCATATGGTATGTGGCCTACTTAAAATTCAAATCTATCTTATATTCGGGCCCATAGCCCAACATAATATAACAAAACTGATGAATAGAGTGGAATTTTGGTCCACATCGTTGTAGGTCCCACATCTAAAAATAAAATAAAATACAAAGGAAGATAAACATCTGGTTTTTGTATAATAACAGAGAAAAAAATGGGAGAACATTAATAGTAGGAAACGGATCCACTGTTTCATCCACACACGTCACCTAATGTTTCCATCCTCCACATGTGTGCACATACATGTAAAGTACGATGGTAAAAATAAAATAAAAAATGAATAATAATAATAATAATAGTAAGGAGAGAAGTTTCAATGATAGTTCTTCTTGTTCACGGTTTATAATCAAACGGACCACTCGAGTACTAGTTATACTTCATTTTTGGACCCATATATTAACATGACAAGGCAGAGAAAATGGGCAGAGTGGATTTCTCATAACATGTTAGGGAATGTCATCAATTGAAAGACACATGTATGTATGAAAGAATTCATTTGAAACAATTTCCTAAAATTTAGTTTTATCCAATACAAACAAAGTTTGAAACGGAAACTACCTATTTTCCCTCCCTATTCAAGATAGACTCTCCTTTATCTTTGGGAGATACTTCTGTTGTTTAATCTGAGTCATTCATTAGTTAATCATAACTGTTTATTTGGTTAAACCCATCCATCAAATCTCAACCATCCATATGGGATGTTCTCCATCGTCTTTAGACCCTAATTAAATCAAAATACATCGTTAGACAGTTTTTATGTATGTTTTCTAGTTGGTGAGTTGTTTCAAGCGATAACTTGGAATCGTACTTGGAGGAGTCGAATCCTAAGCACTCGATATCATCAAATCAATGCCATATCTTTGGTTGTTAATGAAACTTCCAGAATTAGATCTGAAGCTTTTTAAAAACCACCCTTTTTCAAAATGCTTCTTAGAGGAAAGACAAGGGAGAAATGAAGAAACTTTAAGTCGCCTTCGATATAGGTTAGTGATGGGTATTTTAATTTTATTTTCTCATAATTTAGAAGTATTCTTTAAGATCTATGCAATGAACGAGTTGGATTGACCACACGTTCATCGCATTGGCCTATTGATACATATGATGAAAATAGTAAATCTTAGGCGAAATATCTTGCTACGGAGATTGGTGTGGGATCGCCTAGTTTAATTAGATTAGATCCATGTTGACCATATGATTCCTAAGGCTAGGATATATCAAGGCCTCAAATTTTGGAGTGATCAGACCATTGGATGGGCAACATCGATCTGAACAAATGATAAATAATAAATCATACGTTTTATTCATTATGTGTAATCGTAAGCTTAAAGAAAATTCTTATTTATGTAATTTTATAAATTTCTAATTCAATTCAAACCGTTGGTTCGCGGAATCATCTCCACCACATCAAGGTGAGCGATCCCGATGTATTTCTCATCCATTAAGTTAAAATAGATGGACTGTTTGATGTGTTGTATTATTATCCTGATTTAATTGTCATGATTTAATTGTCGTGTACTCTTAGTTGATTTAAAGGACTGTGATTTCTGTATTAATAATGATATGATTTGATTAATGTGTTAGACTATGTTGATTTAAATATGATAATCGAAATAACCTATGCAATACATGATTCATGATTACATGGTGCATCTATCAATTGCATGCACAACATGTGCTGGATTCCTGGGGGACCTCCCTGGATGGTATATCCTGGTAGAATCGTTACCAGAAGCCCACTATACTAGTGTAAGCCTACTCAAGGAGTAGATGCGGGCCTTACCTATGCCTACCAAGCTGCCAAGGGGCAGATGTGGGTTGACGGGTTTCCAACTCAAGAAAGTGGACGGATTCCCACTTGATGCATTAATGCATCGCATTTACATTCTTTTTTAAAATTTTATATTGTGTATGATTATTGACATTCTATTATAATTTGATATAAAAAACCATGTCGAAAATTCTCACTGGGCCTGGCCAGCTTATCCTTTTTATTGATGGAAAAACCGTACAGATGTGAATGAGGGTGAGCCGGTGGCTCATGAACAGGAATACGTGGTTGAGTCGGAAAGGGCTTAAGAGACACATGACCCTACTTGACAGAGGAAGAAGTTGCTGTCTTATACTAATCATGATAAATTTACTTTAATTATATTTGGTATTATTAGATTGTAAATCAATTCTTTTAAGTTGTTGGACATACTTATTTCACTCATAAGACCCCGAATAGAAGGGTCCTTAGCTATGTTTATGATTGATTATTGAAATAAATGATCGTTTCTTCTTTTTTTTTGAGATGTTGTTGAGTATGAACGGAATGTAGATCTACGGTAAATCTACTAGGTAAATGAATAATTGTATAACTGAATGAAATTAGTACACTCATTGTACGTGTCATGGACCGAAACTCGGGTCTGAGGGTGCACACTCTGTACTCGAATTTCAGGGCGCGATAGTTTAAGCTAGGGTTAGGCTGGGTTTAGGGTTTAGTCTGGGTTTAAGATTAAGGCTAGGGTTTGGGTTAGGGTTAGGTTGGTTGTTGGTTTACGGGTTGGATTAGGGTTTAAGCTGGGATTAGGGTTTGGTTTAGGATATGATTATAGTTCTCGAGTTGTCTTAGTTTTCTCAAGATGTTAGCGTAGGAGGAGTGTCTACAGGATGGTGCTGCACTAATCGAGTTCTTGTTAACCATCGTCGTGACCCAGACCCTCCGCATCACCCATCTCGACGTGAGCACCATGATGATGATTGACAGCTTCCTGCACCGCAAGGCCACCTAGACCCACTTCATCTTAACCAAGACCCAGGATCGAACCCATCTCAACGTGAGCACCATGATGATGATCAATAGCTTCCTGCACCACAAGGCCACCCAGACCCACTTCATCTTGACCAAGTCCTAGGATCGGACCGATCTCAACGTGAGCACCATGATGATGATCGACAGCTTCCTGCACCGCAAGGCCACCCAGACCCAAGATCGGACCCATCTCAACGTGAGAACCGTAATGATGATCGACAGCTTCCTACACCACAAGGCCACCCAGACCCACTTCATCTTGACCAAGACCCAGGATCGGACCCATCTCAACGTGAGCACCATGATGATGATCGACAGCTTCCTGCACCGCAAGGCCACCCAGACCCACTTCATCTTGACCAAGACCCAGGATCGGACCCATCTCAACGTGAGCACCATGATTGTAACGCCCGTATTTTTTTTTTAAATTAATTTTAAATTTTAAGTTTTAAACTTTGAGTGGGAAAGAGATCCGCCGATCTCATCATCCCTCCTCTTATCTCTCGTTATACAAAATTCCTCGTATCTCGTAGTTTCCCAACCAACCTTCTGTTCACTCCCCAAGTATAGGGTTGTGATGTAGTAATAAACTCGGTAAGACCGAGGTCGAATCCACAGGGACTGGTCGTCACAATTCAAATTCACGATTCTCCTTAACTAATTCAACAAATAAAGGATCAAATTGCTAACACAAATCTATGGAAAATAACTATTGAGAATAAGGAAGAAAATTCAATAAGAGAGAGCACTAGGACCTTCGAATCCACCCCTAACTATCCTAACCCTTGTTTTGTCTGTTGATTCACCTTGATCTAGATTGATACCACTTAAATAGAGAAAGCACAATCTGTGTCCTTAATCGGGCATACAGACTGTCTAATTCCTTTAAGCAATGCTATGAACAACATATCCCATATCCTTGGTCGGGCATATGGAATGTACATTCATTAAAGCACCCTGTTTCTTCCTCTATAGGAAACTTGTTCTTGATCAGACCCAAGCACCTGTAATAAGCATCCAAACAACATCCATCTATGTACTTTGATCAAGTTCATAGATGGAGAAGTATGGAATTTAAACCCATAAAGCCCACTTAGAGAAAAAAAAACAAATTAATTAATATTCAAAGTAAATCAACCAATACAAGAGCTGATCAAATTAGGGGCTTCATCTCAGCCCTAGCTGAGAGATTAATGACCCATAAAATCCGTAAAAAAATATTCAATAAAATTCATAAAATCAAAACACCAAACCAATCGATCTCTCTCTCTTCCTCCTTCTCTTTCTTCTCTTTCTTCTCTCCCTGGCTCTGGATCTCGAATTCTCTGGATCTGAATACCTTTCTCATGTCCAAGACTCTTCTTTTATAGCTAATGGAGTGGCTGGAGTGGTGAAAATCGGATTTGGGAAGCTGTCGCACGCGCAGCGAAAGCTTTTTCGCAGCTAAGTTCGGGGCCTCGAAACACCATACTTTCCTTGCTCAAATTCCATAAAAATACCGTCCCTTAGGACTTTCTTGGGTCCTCTACATGATGTACGGTTCAGATCTACCATATGATCAAAGATGGTGGCCCACAATCGCCTGGAAAACTGGATTTCCAAATTGTGCGAAACCTTTCGCACCCTTTCGCTGTCGTGATCGGTGAGCCCCACAGAAGTATTTTCTGGAAAATCCACCCCGTCCATTGGATTCGGGACGAAATTTCAGTCAAGAATAGGTAGTTTTGAACGTCCATTGATGCGTCCCAGAGAAGAAAACACAAAAAGGTCAGATTTGGACGTTGCAGGACAGCCCTTTTGTGGCCTCTGTACCGCACACGTGTGCACGCATGGACGCAATATATTAGCATGGTTTTGAAGTGCTCGAGCCCATCTTCAAGATGGACGGCTCAGATCTTCCGTACCGGTGATGTGTGGGGCTCACAGCCAACCGCAAAAATGTCCCGCGCGACCGTTCGCTGCTGCCGAAAACGGCAACTTCCGTTTGAGAGAGATGACGCGGTCAGCGCTGCTGACCGCGTGAAGCAGTTCCAGTGTTGTGCGTGCACGTGTGCACGCAGTGTACACACGCTGCACAAAGGGGGCCCACTGTAATGTGTTTCAGAAATCCAATCCGACCATACTTTTTCTCAGGCTATTTTAACCGCTGGGACTAAAGTTGAGGCAGTTCCAGATATCAGGTGGGCCCAGAATCAACGGTTTATGGGCTGATTTGTCAGTTGGGGCACTTCCATAGTGATCCGAGGGCTGAAATTTGAAATGCACGGTTAATTTATGTCCCTTAGACCATGTATGAAGTTTCGGGCCGATTGGATGGTGGGAACCCTGTGATCTTTCATTCTGGACCAGTTTCAGGCCTCCTTAAACGTGAACGGCTTGATTTCCTTAGGTCCCTGGCATGTAAATTCTTCAATATTGGTCCTCTGAGGTTCATCCCGTGCTCTGGTAATTTCGGAGCGTCAAATCCATGCTTTTAACATCACTTATCAATACACGCTCCTGATTTCATCCTGTAATGAAAACACAATTAAAATATGGCATTAAGCTTTATCATGTATGTAAAATCAGGTAATAGTCGGGGTCTAATATGCAATATTCGACCTTCATCACCTTCCTTCTTAAAAAAGGAACGTAAGAGAGCAAGAGTTCTATTAAAACTGAAAGAACAAATGAAAACTCGTATAAAAAAAATTACAGAAGGAAAAGGGGGAATGAGGAATTTCTTTGAAATTTCACTTATTCAGGTAAGTAATTTTATATTATTTTTCTTTATTTTATTTATGCAATATGTAATTTGACATAATCTACACATTGGGTGGATTGAATCAATCAAACATCTATTGTGTAGGTTTAATTCATTCATATAAAAAAGTATGCATATGACTTGCTAAAGTATGGAACGTGAGATTTTAAGCTATACGCATAGCTTTAAGGCTAATGTGTAGAATGTGATATTTTTTTCATGATGGACAGCGATCAGTATGATCCGTACTGTTCATGGGTGTTATAAGAATTAATTATATAATATTTTTAAGAATCAGATTGATTCTACACCTTAATGGACTGTACTGGTCATATATCTGTCAATCTTCTTCCTTAATGTAACGAAATTGAAAAAAAATAGATGGAAGAATAATTCTCTGCGCAAGATACAATTTGGCACAGAGAATTATATGACATAATTTGAAATGTTTGATTAAATCATCACCATTTATTAGTTCCTTAAGATTAAAATAAATTAAAATCTTAAATTTTAGACAGATCAAACCATTGGATGGGCAATATCGATTTGATTAAATGATAAATAATAAATCATACGTTTTATTCATTATGTGTAATCGTAAGATTTAAAGAAAATTCTTATTTATGTGATTTTAGGAAGTCCTAATTCAATTCAAACCGTTGGTTCACGGAATCATCTCTACCACATCGAGGTTAGTGATCCCGATGTGTTTCTCATCCATCAAGTTAAAATAGATGGATTGTTTGATGTGTTGTATTATTATCCTGATTTAATTGACATAATTTAATTATCATGTACTCTTAGTTTATTTAAAAGAGTGTGATTTCTGTATTAATAATGATATGATTTGATTAATGTGTTAGACTATGTTGATTCAAATGTGATAATCGATATAACATGTGCAATACATGATTCATGATTACTTGGTGCATCTATCAATTACATGCACAACACGTGTTGGATTCCTGGGGGACCTCCCTGGATGGTATATTCAGGTAGAATCGTTACCAGAAGCCTACTATACTAGTGGAAGCCTACTTAAGGAGTAGATGTGGGCCTTGCATATGCCTACCAAATGGTAGAAGCCTGCCAAGGGGCAGATGCGAGTTGACGGGTTTCCAATTCAAGTAAGTGGACGGATTCCCACTTAATGCATTAATGCATTGCATTTGCATTTTTTTTAAAAAAATTATATTGTGTATGATTATTGACATTCTATTATAATTTGATGTAAAGAACCATGTCGGGAATTTTCATTAGGCCTGGTCAGCTTATCCTTTTTATTGATGGAAAAATCGTACATATGTGAATGAGGGTGAGCCGGTGGCTCAAGAACAGGAATACGTGGCCTAGCCGGAGGAGGATTAAAGAGACACGTGACTTTACTTGACAGAGGAAGAAGTTACTGCCTTAGAGTAGCCATGATTTTTTATTTTTATTTTTACTTTAATTATATTTTATTTTATTAGATTGTTAATTAATTTTTTTCATGTTGTTGGACATGTTTATTTTATTTCATAAGACACCAAATGGGAGGGTCCTTAACTATGTTTATGATTGATTATTGGAATAAATGGTCGTTTCTTATTTATGAGATGCTTTTTAGTATGAATGGAATGTAGATTTACGGTAAAGCTCTTGGGTAGATGAGATTTTTTGTAAGCAATTTAACAGTTTAAGTACACTTAGCGTACAAGTGATGACATTGATCTCGGGTCCGAAGTATACGCTAGGTACCCGAAATTTGGGTTGTGACAATGATGATGATCGACAACTTCCTGCACCGCAAGGCCACCCAGACCCACTTTATCTTAACCAAGATCCAGGATCGGACCCATTTTAACGTGAGCACCATGATGATGATCAACAGCTTCCTGCACCGCAAGGCCACCTAGACCCACTTCATCTTGACCAAGACTCAAGATCGGACCCATCTCAACGTGAGCACCGTGATGATGATCGACAGCTTCCTGCACTGCAAGGCCACCTAGACCCACTTCATCTTGACCAAGACCCAGGATCGGACCCATCTCAACGTGAGTACCATGATGATGATCGACAGCTTCCTGCACCGCAAGGCCACCCAGACCCACTTCATCTTGACCAAGACCCAGGATCGGACCCATCTCAATGTGAGCACCATGACAATGATCGACAGCTTCCTACACCGCAAGGCCACCCAGACCCACTTCATCTTGACCAAGACCCAGGATCGGACCCATTTCAACGTGAACACCATGATGATGATCGAAAGCTTCTTGCACCGCAAGGCCACGCTCCACGTCACCTGGGGGCACTTCCTTGTAAAGAACCTTTTCAATATAGGAAGCCCATAGATGTAATACTACAGAAAGTATCACGTCCGCCACCATGTTTATCGTCTCCTTGACCACACAGTGCCAAGAGGCCTGCAAAATGATTATTAGGAACTTAAAGAGAACGAAAGACAGGAGAGGTGAGAGATTTGAAAAAGAAAGACAGAGAATAGAAAGAGGGAAGCGGATTGGCTGGCGTACCTCACACCAGCTGTATAGCTGTTGTATTGACGTTAACAAGTTATGTGGGTCTTATTGTGTTATATTCAAACCGTCCATCCATTTTAAGAGCTCCTCTTAAGGCTTTAGATGAAAAATAAGACAGATCTAACTATCAAGTAGACCATATTACTAAAAGCTGTGGGAGATTGAACGTCTACCATTGAAACCCTTTTTGGGGTCAAAGAAGTTTTGGATCAATATAAAATTTGCTTTTCCTCTTTATATAGGTCTTTGTGACCTTATGAACAGATTGGATGGAAAATAAACGTTATGCTGGCCCTATGAATTTTTTACCGGTGAAAATCATTATCTCCGCTGCTCTTTGATGATCTTTGGATATGATTCATTTTTTTGGATAATGCTCTAAAATGACATCTAAAAATAGATGAACAGTATAGATACAATAAATACATCGATGTGGGCCCATGTAACCTTGATCTCCTTTGAACCGTTTGTAAAACTCGGAGCTCTAGGAGCGTCAGTGCTCGTCTTCGCCCGACACGTACCTAGCCAATCCGCTTCCCATCAAAACCACCCCACTTGCTTTGGTTGTGATGGGGTGGGCCCCGTTATCTGACTTACTAATCAGACTGCAACCCAACAAGAGTATAGTCGCGCAATCTCTCCGCAGCACACGTGGGAGGTCCATATATCAATCGGATCCGTCCATCTAGTTAACCGTAGTGTGGATGTAAATTGGTTGAAATTACATATGCAACGGATATTCCTATCCATCTTATCAGTGTTTCTTAAAGTGAGAAACTGTTTAACGGTTGAGTACTCAACAGAGTAATTTGAAGGAAGGATATGGATAGGATTGCCTCACGGGTGTAGTTTTTCAGATAAAACCCATCTAGGCCCAGCAAATGAATGGACCCGATTGATACATCACCCTGTCATGTGTGCTGCCAGGAGATGGCCCCACAGTATTTCGGTTCTCATGGGACGCGGATTGCATACCGACCCTGCCCGTACCGACGTTGCCGCTAGTCGGTGCTATGTTGGCCCCACATTGATGTGTGTGTTTTATCTACGCCTCGTTCTTGCATTTTTACAGCTAACTTAAGGCATGATCCAAAAATGAGATATATCAATCTCAGGTTGACTACACCACAGAAAACAGTGGCGATTGAACTCACACCATTAAGAATTTCTTGGGGCCAAAAATTTTGGATGATGCTAATATTTGTGTTTTCCCTTCATCCCGGTCTATGTGACATAATCGACAGCTTGGCTGGAAAATAAACATTACAGTAGACCCTAAGAAATTTTTTAATGGTGGGCGTTCAATAACTAATGTTTTCATCTGGTGTCGTCCACCTGAGGATTTTATCTACCTAATTTTGGGAAATATGATCTAAAATGATCTTGAAAAATGGATGGACGGACTGGATAATTGTGTAAGTAAGCAATCCGCGTCCATTCTCATGGCTCTATCGTGTCATATTCGGCGAGTAGCTGACTAGTCGGGTAAGCAGCTGATGTGAACAATCGAGCGTATATGCGGATCATTTGTGACCGTCCAAATTGAGTCATATATACAGATCCATTCTGACTATCCAAAATTTTAAATCCTCTCTGGCCCTTAGATAAATTCTGACCATCCAATTTGCGGGCCCCTTTTCTTACAAAGTACATTCCCAATGCACGTTAATTGGATGATATTAACCATTCGAATTTGTTAATCAGGTTTAGACGGACGGACGGTTTTCTTCCCAATCCGGATCACCCAAATTGTGGGCCAGATCGAAACCCTTCATTTCATAGATGGGCCACGGTCCAAATGTCCTACTATTTGGACAGTTCGAAGATTTTGATCCATCGCAGATTTATCTATTTTCTATTTACTCTCTTCAGTCCAAAAGTCCTGCACCCGCCTCTACGTTAATCGGTCCACGCAGGGATTTGTGGGGTCCAATGTGATGTATGGGTTTTATCGAATCCGTCTATATGTTTTTGAAGATGGTTTTTATGGTGTAATTCAAAAAACTAGGCAGATCCAATGTTAAATTGGACCACACTACGGGGATTGAACACCCACCATTAAAAACTTCTTAGGAGCCGCAGAAGTTTTGGATCAAGCTGATAATTTTGTTGTCCCTTCATCCAGTTGTGTTTGACCTTCTTAACAGGTTGGATGGAAAATAAATATCACGGTGGGCCCTGGGAAGGTTTCAACGGTGTCCATCATTATCGTCGCTGCTTCCTGTAGTGTGGTTCAGGTGATCTTGGATCTATCTTACTTTTTTTTTTTAATGATAACCTAAAATTACTTGGAAAATGGATAAACGGCGTGGATAAAACCCATACATCAGTGTGGGACCCACAGAGCCCTTCCTGAATCGATTACCGTTAAGGGGCAGGACGCAATCTGCTTCCCCCGATTCCCCTCATCCTCCGTAAGTCATGCTTTGGCAACCGTAGATATCCACGCGCCTAATACAAGCGCGGATTTCCTGCCACCCCCGGCAAGGGGTGTACACGGGTCGGGCCGAGTCGAACTGGCCTCAGCCCGTTTAGGCTCGTTCAACAGCCACACAAGGCCCGAACCCGACCGGGCCAACATCTCCAGCCCGAATCGGGCCCGGCGCGAGATCGGGCCGAGTTCGGGCCAGCTTCAAACCTTCGAGTTCGAGCCAGCTTCAAACCTTCGTTCGGGCCAGTTTCGAACCTTACAGCAAGTTCATAGGAATGGCTTTAGCAGGTAATCTGCGTCCCATTACAAGGCCCTCGATCAACGGTTTAGATAGTTGAACTATAGACTCCACAAAAAATCTAACTAGTCAGGACATTTACATACATTTGACGAAGCATAAAATAAAATATTTTATACAAACTAAATACAGTCATACACTACTGACTACTACTATTAGAAAAATTCATCTGCTGAGCCCGAGCTGCTATCTAAATCTTCATATACGTACTCATTCACCTCTCCCTCTTCAGAAGGTGGAGATAACTTTTTATCGTCCTCTTCTTGTATAGTTTGAGTTAGATTTTTCAAACTATTTTTGTGAGAAGATTTATACGTAGTTCCCAACATCCTATAAAACGCACCCAAACTGGAGAGAAACTTATCTGAATTTTTACTATTCTTTTTACCTGTGCAGCTTGAACCTGCTTCGACATCATGTGGTCTTGGAGGACATCGCTGATGTATAGAAGCCTGTTTCATACTACGCTTTAAAGCGAGTTGAAATTGTTCTTCTTCCAACGCTAATAATTTAGCGTCCTTCTCTGCCTCAGAAAGTTTGGATTGGGGAGTGAAAACTTTTTTGTTTGAGTCAAGAACTACTTGGAAAAGAACTTGGATTTCTTTTGAGGCTTTAGGATACGGTTTTGCATCTCCGCTCCGCTGGTCGGACGAGAGAGAGAGATTAGAGACGAGAGAGAGAGAGAGAGAGAGAGAGGAGAGAGAGAGAAGAGAGAGAGACGAGAGAGAGAGGAGAGAGATTTTGAGAGAGTGGTCTGGGGGGCTGGCCGTCGGGCAGGGAGAGAGGGGAAGGGTTTGGTGGGGACCTGGCCGTGGGGGTCGAGCGATCTCAGAAAGTGAAAGGGGAAAGGGACGGGTTAGGGTTATTTTTTATATATATATATATATTATATATATATAACACAACACACACCACACCACACACCACACACACACACCACACACACACACACACACGCTCGAGTCGGGTGGGGGGGGGGCAAGTCGGATTTCAGACTGAGTCGGGCCAAACTGGGAGGTATCCGAACTCGGCCTGAACTCACTTTTGGGCCTAGAAAATTGGCTCGTCCTGACCCGAACTCAGTTCCGGGTCAGGCCGAGTGGGGCTTTTTCGGGCCGGGTCGAGCGAGCTAACTGGGTAGCCCGGTTTGTGCACACTCCTACCCTCGGCTGTCAGGTAATCACTGTAGGCGTAAGCTCTGTGGGGTCCACTGCAATGTCCGTATGAAATCTATCCGTCCGTCAGTTTCTTTAGATCATATTAGGACACAAATCCAAAAACTAGGCGGATCTAAAACCCAGGTGAGCCACGCCACATAAAACAGTGGGGATGAAGACCCACCAATAAAACCTTACCAGGCCCACCGCGGCGTTTATATGCCATCCAACACGTTCACGAGATTACTCCCACTGGAATGAATGAAAAGATAAACTAAACAATCTGATGAAAAAAACTCATTGGCCCGAAGAAGATTTCAGCGGTGATACTTCAATCATCACTGCTTACTTTGGTGTGGCCCACTTGAGATTTGGATCTGTTTCATTATTAGGATCACTAATATGAGGCGGCGAAACTGATGGATGGAATGGATGTCCCGCGGACACCGCTGTGGGCGCCGTAGGTTTAAGCCTACAACCACTTCCTGTACGTGGGGTGACAGGAAATTCGCGTCCAGTCGTCGTTGGCATGTCGCATACGTGGTGTAGATCCTTGCCATCCATCAGGCAGGTCACATGATGAATATTATTTAACCGAAAGATACATCCGGCGCTCTATTCAAGTGGGCCACATGTACATAAAAATGGACAGTTAAAAAACACACCCAACGGTCCACATTCAATGCGTCTCGCTCTGACCCTCCCTCTTTGTTATCTGTACAAGAGAACCGGCCTGTTTTTTTCGGAAGGGCACATGGACCCTGGGCCTGTCTGAAGAACA